>APFE030310150.1:64287-137941 GCA_000404065.3 Pinus taeda
CGCATGCAATCCCATAATGCATACATTCCCCCCTCCAATTGGAAAATGGGTTCCATAACCATAAAGCATATGAAAGGGGTGGTGCTGACGGCAAGGCAATGGATTGAACAATATATCAGTAAGGGAGGCAGAGTACACTTATCAATGATAGGACGATGAAAGTTATGGTTATTTTGAGAGCAAAGTGTGTAAAGATAGTTATGAATAAGAGATAGGACGCTTTGGAGTGATGATAGTTTATGCAAAACAAAAAAGGACAACAATATGCTAAAAAGATGCTTTGCTGACGGTATTCTAGCTGAAAATGATGTGATTGATCATAAAACAATTTTTCATGCATAAAGGTTCAAACAGGGAAAAAGTTAAGGAAATAACTTCTCTGATAAAAAGAAAATAAGAAAATGGTATTATAATAATAATTGACAGAAAGATATTACTTCAATACCATAAGCAGAGCTGCTGCTGCCAGCAGGCGTCCATAGCCTCGGCAGGGTTGCTTTTTAACCCATATGAGCCAGGATCCTCAATTTATAAATGGAGAGTTTGTGCTGTTCTACAGAAGAGATCAGTGTGCTGGCGTGGTAACCAGATAACCACACTGCCATTCACTAGGAGGTAGCAAAAGTGATCAAGCCGGCTCGGAATGAGACCTCCTGTTCCAAGGATAATTTGGCTATCCAATGGATCATAACCCTGGTGTGGTGGCCATAATGGGAATGTCACTTTGTTACAGCCTTATGAACATGGTAGGCTGGCTCGTAATGAGACCCCCTATTCTCCATCTGCGAACAAAATTTTGTTTTTATTACACATTTTTATGATAAAAAGAGGGAGGCTCAATACTCCTTAAGAGTAGGGATGGTGGAAGAAGTTGAACATGTCAATAGAAAAAATATACCCATAATCTCATTTATTACAGAAAGAGCAGATTATAACCAGGAAGGGTGGAACCAGCATGGTATTAAGATGATCAATCAATATCATGTTCAACAGAAAATGATGCAGTAAAGTAGTATATGAATAATTGTGTCCTTTTGAAAATAACCTATCATCAAGGAGTTGTCCTATTAAAGATCATAACATGAATGATATTAACTCACTTCAATAGAATCCATAATTCTTGTCCTCATAAAAATAGTGTACTTCATGCCATGAAAGAGAATCATGAGAATGTGGTTGAGATGAACTAGGAATAATCCCATAAGAGAAAGGAAGGGTTGCTCTTAAAAATACTCCCAAAGTGTTGTTTTTTTGAAGGAACAGCAAAAACACTCAAAAAGAAAGTGGTGTTCTGTGTAGGGAACAACAAAGAAAATGCATACCAAAAAAGCAAAATACACACAAAAAAATGTGAAAATGCACATGTCGTTCCTTTGGAAAAAAAGAACAGCAAAAACTAAAAGTGTCGTTCCTTTAGAAAATGAACGAAAAATGCAATTGTCGTTCCTTTGGAAAAGGAACAGCAAAAATCAAAAGTGTCGTTCCTTTGGAAAAGGAACAACAAAAACGCAAGTGTCGTTCCTTTGGAAAAGGAACAACAAAAGTGAAAAGTGTCGAAGTGTTATTCCTTTCGAAAAGGAACAACAAAACGTGAAAGTGCAAAAGTGTTGTTCCATTCGAAAAGGAACAACAAAATGTGAAAGTGCAGAAGTGTTGTTCCATTCGAAAAGGAACATCAAAACGTAAAAGTGCAGAAGTGTTGTTCCATTTCGAAAAGGAACAGCAACTGTTCCATTTCGAAAAGGAACAACAAAATGTGAAAGTGCAGAAGTGTTGTTCCATTTCGAAAAGGAACAGCAAAACGTGAAAGTCCAGAAGTGTTGTTCCATTTCGAAAAGGAACAACAAAACGTGAAAGTGCAGAAGTGCTGTTCCATTTCGAAAATGAACAACAGTTGTTCCATTTCGAAAAGGAACAACAAGACGTGAAAGTGTAGAAGTGTTGTTCCATTTCGAAAAGGAACAACAAAATGTGAAAGTGCAAAAGTGTTGTTCCATTTCGAAAAGGAACAACAAAACATGAAAGTGCAGAAGTGCTGTTCCATTTCAAAAAGGAATAGCAAAACGTGAAAGTGTAGAAGTGCTATTCCATTTCGAAAAGGAACAGCAGCTGTTCCATTTCGAAAAGGAACAACAAAATGAACCGTGAAAAAGGAACATCAGTTGTTCTATTTCGAAAAGGAACAACAAAATGAACTGTGAAAAAGGAACAGCAAAATGAATGGCTGAACCAAAAAGTGTTATTCCTTTGGAAAATAAATAGCAAAAGGAAAATGATGTCCCTTTGAAAAAGAAACAGTAGGAACGAAAAAAATGCACACAAATGCTGTCCCTTCAGAAAAGGAATAGCAAAATGCACAATCATAAAATGCAAGCATGCAAAGAATGAATTAGCTGTTCACTGCATTGATGCTGAGGATGAGTTAAACTTTGAATGAAGGAACACTTGAAATAGAAAATATAAGAGAAACTAGAAAATAAACAACGAAAAAACAGTATGTAAATAAATAAATTGAGTTACAACAGCTATGATGTTATGTCAAAAAAATGATCTATTCGAAAAATGTTTTGGCAGCAACGACATGACAGGAATCTTCAAATGGAAATCAATTCTTCATTTCCTCTATTATCAATCCATTGGGTAATGAGTCGGATAAAATTCCTTTGTTTCATTAAAATTTCTTTCAAGAATCACTCGTCCATAAATTGACCTTCTTTTTCTCCTAGGGCCTGCAAAAAACGAGTATCTACCGGCAATAAACATTAAATCATGGAGAAAGAGAGGTGTGCGGGCTCCCTTAATCCAAAAATTATGCAAAAAAACTAACAAATAGTTACGCTGTAGAACAAATCCACGGAGAAAATAACAAAGTAAAATTTATTTGTCACCTGCAGAGGAGCAGTGGTCTACCATACTAACCAACAATGTTTTAATCACAACTTCTTTGGTTTTGGTCCAAATTGAGTGATTCCAAACCCAGATGAGAGTTAATTCAAAGGTTTATTTTCAATAGAAACAGGTTTTAAAATTTCAATGATATGATATGTAAATTTTAGATAGAACAACCTGCATAACATAGTCATTTTCGATTACCCAGCTTAGACCAACAATTGATATTTCAAACATAATTTTTTCGTTTGATGTCGGATTTGAATGATTCAAATTGGAAATGAAATTATATTCATTTATTTATTTCCAATAGAAACAGTTTTTGAAGAGAAGAAGAATTGATAGGTCAAATACTGTAAGGAACAACCGGAAAGACATAGTTTTAAGGGTGCTGATTTACGATAGACAGTCAGTATTTTGATCATAACTTTCCCATACAATATCAAAAATGAGTGATTCCAATTCTATTGTAAACTAGATTCATAGGGGAATCTACCATAGAAACAGGTTTTAAAAATTCATTCATTTAAACTTTCAAATACTGATTGTCCCAACTCTGTTCCTGAGCTGCCCAATAGACACCCTGTCAATGTTTTGTTTCTAACTTTTTTTGTTTCATATCCAAATTGAGTGATTAAAAATGGGTTAGAAATTAGACATAAAGGGCTACCTAGTATAGAAACAGGTTTTAAAAATTCATTCATTTAGGCCTTCAAAAACTGACTGTCCCAACTCTGTTCTTGAGTTGCCCACTAGACACCCTGTCAATGTTTTGTTTCTAACTTTTTCTTTTCAAATCAAAATTGAGTGATTCAAATTGGGTTAGAAATCATACATCAAGGTCTACCTAGAATAGAAACAGGTTTTAAAAATTCATTCATTTAAGCCTTGAAATATTGACTGTACCAACTCTGTTCCTGAGCTGCCCACTAGACACCATGTCAATGTTTTGTTTCTACCTTTTTCGTTTCAAATCCAAATTGAGTGATTCAAATTGGGTTAGAAATTAGACATCGAGGGCTACCTAGGATAGAAACAGGTTTTAAAAATATTCACTTTTGGTCCCTCAAAACATGACTATCCCGACTATTTTTCCAGAAATTCCATCAAGCCCGCAAGCCAAAAAAATGATATTCAAGCATTTTTTCATATTGATGATAAAAATGAATATAAGTGTTTTTAGAACTATTATTTCCATTATAATTCATCTACATACAAAAATGAATTAAAAAAATTTTATCAGCAATGTTGATTTGCATAGCATGTTGCAACAAAAAACAACTAGGTTTACAACAAAATGCATTTATTTATTCCCTTATTTATTTCCTACACTAACCTATTGTGATCTGAAAAATGAATATGACTACGTATATGAGTACTTCCAGTGAAGCCATTTTCGAAGTAAGGCTTCACGTATGCACATACCCAAATTTGAAAGATGCATATTGATGAAAATTAGGGTATGAGAAGCCAAGTTCCCTTGAAAAAATGGTATCAAAAATTGTTGAAGCATAGAGTGATGTTGCAAACAAATGATGGAGTGAAACCAACCTTCAATATATCATTTACTTTCTTGATTTCGCATAGCCATCATATCATGAAGTTCTTGAGTTTTTAAAATAGCTTGTTGATGCATAGTAAAAGAAACCTCATTTTCTTCCATAGCTTCTACAATTTTTGCATTTGAAACATTCTGAATCTCATTGTAGGTTTTCTTTAATGGCCCATGTGAGATAGAATGGGTGGTAAGGGTGGGTAAATTTGGCAGTTCAACATTGTAAGCATGTTGTACTGGTTTATTATGGTCATGGTGTGGAATTAGTTGAGCAGGAAAATGTGTAAGGAATGGAGCATTTTGATGATGTGGTTGATTGGGTTGTGTGAATGGTTTTGATGGGCAAGCAAGATATTGTGGAAAAGCTGGTGGAGAATATGGAGAATGTGCTTGTGCTACAAGATGAGGGAGAGTAGTCATGCAATAATAAGGTGGACCATGCCAAGCTTGTAGAGAAAATTGCTGGTGGTTATATTGAGATTGACATGGCTGCCCTAACACATTAGTATTCCATAATGGATTATGCAAGTAAGAAAGTGGAGAGGAAGTGTTTTGAACCATACCTGTAGGCCATGATTTCCATGGTTTTGACCTTGTTGCAGCTTCCTTACCTCTTTGATATGCTACTTCCATCCTAGATAAGGAAGAGTGAGTATCTATGAGATGCTCCTTTCGGTCTTGGGTAAAACACTTCATCCAATTTTTTATTTTTATGAACCTGCAAAACATCCAATTTTTCATTTAGAGAGCTAATAAGATCAACTTTAAAATTTTCAAATAAAGCATTGATTTCAGCTCTTATGTCTCCTATTCTTGTAGCAGATTTGGAAAAGAAAGAACAAACATCTCTAGGATTCTTACCAGCCTTGGAGATTCCTCTTGAATACCTTATGCACAATTCACAAACATCATCATATGATAACTGAAAACATCACCTTTTCCTATCAGATTTAAGAGTTCTAAAAATTTATCTTTGATCCTTTAAGAAGGAGTGTTTTTAATATCTCTTTTTCCAAATGCTTATATTTTGATTTTTGAAGGTTGTATTGAAATCGATCTACATAGTCCTCCAAGCTTTCATCTTCCCCTTGTATCATGTCGAAAATATCTTCATTGGCTTTGCAATAGTCTTGGTACTTCTTCAAGAATATGTTCTTCATGTGCTCCCATGATTGGATGCAATTCCCACCTAGGCTCATGAACCATCGGAGAGCTGCTCCTTTTAGAGTAAGAGGAAACACTTTCAATCTTTGATCATTAGTACAATAATCATATCCTCTAAAAAGTATTTCGAACTCAAATAAGAATGTATGTGGATCTTCATTTGCTAAACCATGAAAATATGGTAAAGATGGGGGAATTATGTGCATTTGTGTCACTCCTCCTAGATCTTTGATAGGAAATTCAAAAGTAGAAACGTGAGCCATTTCTTACCATACTATAAGATGTTCTTCATGTGTTTCTTCGAGGCTCCTTCTTCAAATGTTCCTGTCAATCGGTTAGTGAAATGGGTGGTGCTTACATCACCACTTGCGTGAGATCATGTGATTCATGTTTTTAAAAATTTCTATCTTTTTCCTCATCATTCACACAAAAATTCAAACATCTATTTCTACCCTAGGTTCTTTAACGGTCCTGCTGGAAAGCGAACAGGGGAGCAGGGCTTTTACATGCTCCGTACGCAGGTTCTTACCTTTTGTTTTTAAGATCCAACTCTTCCCTAGGAGGCACACATCAAATTCACACTACTCTTTAGAAATGGCTACACTCTCCCCGGCAACGACGCCAAAATGTGGAGCGATAAAAAGGGTCTTTTTAACACCTAATTACCTCACATTAATTGTCAACCCAGGGACGACTTTTTATTTCAAGAGTGTACTCAGTCTGAGGCGGCTATTTACTCAAGAGTAATGTTTTGCAGTATAGCGTTCAGAAAATATAAGGGTAGACAGATGCTAAAGTATGACTAAATTGCTTCAAAAGATAAAATCACACAAGGCAACTTATCAGTCAAGGGTGCGGAAGCGATAACCCATCCCTCTAGAAACTGATGGAAAGGAAATTAGAGCATGGACCATAGGTCTGGGAGCTAGGCAGCGACTGCTGAGGCTCACTACAGCCTTAGACCTTCTCTCACACCACAACAGCAAATACAAGTAAATGGAACGGCAGAAAGTAAAATAGAACAGCAAATAAGAAATGGAACAACAAGTCTAAAATGGAACGGCTGTAAATGGAACAACAAACTAGAATTAAAGGAATCTGAATAGCAAACTTTAATTAATGGAAATGAACAACAACAAAGCCAAATTAATAGCAATCTTTACTCTAAGAATAAATCGAACAGCACAAGGAAATAGAACAACATTGATTAATGATGGAATATGAAACAATGCTGGAAAGTCAAATATAAATACACACGGCACACCTCACACTAATATAGTAATCTGATATGGTAATCAAATTATCAGTCTTAGTTATAAAGAATACGACTGTCTTTTAGAATGGAGCAGCAACGTTCATAGATTCAACAATTGCAAGGAAATATAATTTCTAAGATGAAAATAATACCAATGGTCAAATGTTACAACACAGGCACTCCATAATTGAATAGCAACGGTATCCTGTAAAAACCATTTATATCAGTACTTAAAGAAACAGCAATGCGTTGCAAAATCGATATGATATTTCTGTCTCAGAAAATGAGATTACGTGACAGAGCTGTGATGTAAAATAATATAACATACCAGATTACCAAATAAAATGGATAGGCAAACCACGCATAAAACGAAAGAATATAATATACAGTAGCAGCAACAACGTACTCCACCAGAGGCTGGGCCCTTAGCCGCCAGCGGACGTTGCTGGGTTACTTCAGAAGGAAAAGAGTGAACAACAACTCCCAAATCATGTATTAATCAGCAAATTGTGGAATCATTACAACAGCAAATGCTTGAGAATTACATCATGCAACAATCCCTATTCTATGAATAATCCACCATCATTCTTTATCATTTTTCATCCCCCAAAAATCATCCTAAAGTCATCCTGAAGCCATCCCCATCTATGATCTCTGTTTTCATTTATATAGAGAGATCAGAGAGAAGTTACAATAAAGATAAGTACAACATGATTTCTTTTACAAAATTGGATTGATTCTAACCAGTTGATCAACAAGAAAATATATTTCCTTCCATCTCTCAACAAAAGCAAGACGAATTTGGCTTTGCAGCTGAGATTTGGAGGACGGCCGCAACAGGAAATCTGAGAAAATCGTGCTCAAAGAACCCTGCGTTTCTCTCTGTACAAGCCGAATTTGGGCAAACCGTTCATTACTAAAGTTAACTGGGCCCGTTCTGGACAAAACCCATGTTCCGGATTTTCCAGATTCTTCTCAATTTGCTCAGAATCTCAACTGTAAAACTGTCACTCCTTATTCCAGTGAATTTCTGAGTTGGCAGATTTAATGGTCAAATCTTCAATCTAGAAATTATCTTGGAGGCTAAAAATGGTGAATAATGTTACAACTGATTTATGAGAACTATCATTGATAAGATCATACATAATTATCAATTTATTAGAAATAAAGGAGAATAAATAATATAAGAGCATAAATCATCATAAAATGGATTTATATAATAAATTATAATAAATGACATGATGAAGAATAGTGGAAATGGGCGGGATAAGTGTTCAAAAGTGATAATAATAATGGCATATTAACGGCCCAACACCACATCCCACCTCCCCATTTTGGGATTATTTTGGTCCACAAAAGGTTTTACTGAATAAGGTGAGGAAAATATTCCTTCACCTTCTATGTGGCGTACAATTTAGCTTTGCCTGGAAGTTGTCCCTTCAACACAATATACCAAAAGTCCTGCTGCACCTATCTTGTAGTTTCATACCTCTTCTACAAAACTATAACTTCTATCAACTCTACCCGAGCATCTAATGCCAAATCCTCCATAGAAGGTAGGACTTGTTCCTCTCCCTGATATAGCATGGAAGTCTCATAGTGTTTCAAATGATCTACATTTACAACTGAGCAAATGTGTCTATATGGTCGTAAACTGAGTCAATAGGCATTATCACCCACCTTTTCTATTATCTTAAAGTGACCATATCTTAGAGATTTGATTTACTTACTAGGCCTCTGCAGCCTCTCTTTATTCAATTGTAGCCATACCATGTCTCTCACCTTAAGCAATTTCTCTGTTCTGTGTTGATCATGCTTGGACTTATACTTCCTCTGTGACTTCTTTAGTGTGTCTTGTACCTATAGATGGATCTACTTGATCTTCTCTATACAATTTTTAGCCCTCAAAGCATCTCTTATAAGATCTTTCCCAAGTCCTCCTTGTTGCCCATATGTAATATACAAAGGTGAAGGTGGGAAATATCCAGAAAAAGTCTTAAATGGGGACTTTCATGTAGAAGTCTGGACCTCTTTGTTTTAATAATTTTTTATATATACCATATTTTCATCCAAGGTCATTCCATGCTTTTAGTTTTATCTGCTTAGAAGTTTCATGAAAGTCCTATTGACTACTTCTATCAGCACATATGTCTCTGGATGGAATCTTGTAGATCTCTTCACTTTTGCATCCATCTTCTCACACAATTATGGACCTTGGTATCCCAAAGTGCACCCAGACCTGTAGAAAGAAAAATTTGGTTGCGTCTTATTTGCTAATGGTCTTCTTGAAGGGCATTAGAATACACATCTACCGAACTTGTAAACTACCATGAACAAGTAATCACATCCCTTCCTAGTTGTTGGTAGACCTTCTACAAAGTCCATGAAAATGCTTTCCCAAGGATGAGTAGGTATAGGTAAGGGATGATATATGGCTTTTTTCCTATTACTAAGTTTGTTGGTACAACAAAACATGCATCCTCTTATGAACCTAACTACTTTCTCTTGAATATTTGGCCAATACACATAACTCTGCAAGTTAGCCATGGTCTTCCTTACACCTAAGCGCCCTACAATGTTGGAGGTATGAGCCTATCTAATTATCTACAATCACTCAAATTTAGGAACACATTGTTCGGTCCCTATACTACTAGTGTAACCCCTTATTGTGGTTAGTACAACTGCCTTATTATATTGTTGTTCCCCTGTAGTCCCCATATTGTTATTATTGTGCCCTTACATTATTATTGTTATGTCAGCTCTGATTATATTATGATGCCTTAGACTCCTATATATAGAAAGGAGGTCTTGTCATTTGTATCATCTAAGAATTGTTCATTTGTGTAATGTAAAGGAGGTTTCCCACTCTAAGAGGCTTATTTCTAAGGCATTGATCTATCTTTTCTATCATTTTGTGAGCTGGTTTCATAACATTTGGTATCAGAGCTTTGGATCCTAGGGTTTCGCTGCTCCAAATAGGCCACATTCATCTATCTTTTCTATCCTTTTGTGAGCTAGTTCAATAACATTTCGTATCAGAGCTTTGGATTCTAGGGTTTCACTCCTCCAAACAGGTCTTTGTGGAATGTTTTCTATAAAAACAAATTTGCAACATTTCAGAAGCTAAAAACAAAAACTATTTGAGTCAAAAAAATTTTGAACTTTGTGTCTGAATTTCATTGCTTGTCCCACTACATTTCTGGAGATATGATCTGAGGAAGTTAGAGTTTTTGCAGACTCCTAAATTACTTTCCAAATAGGTGACCTGGGGAAAATCATCATAACTTTCTCTCTGAGCATCAGATTGAAATTTTGTAAGAACTTACACAAATAGGAAGGACTGTAGTTTTCTGTATCTATTTTTCAGATCCAAAGGTCAAAACTATGACACGTGGCACTTTATAAAAATTCACTCTTATGAAAACGTAAATAATCAAGTCATCTCGGGAGATTGTGCATAACTCCTTGGGAAATCCAATTTCGATAAGGCTGGTGTCATTGGAAAGAGGACACAGAGGGCTATTGCAAATCATGATTCAAGAACTAGAAGATCCGAAATTACAGAGTTACAGTTGTTTCAAGGTCGAGCTCCTAAAATAAAGAAAAGGCAATATGAGGAAGTTTGATGGAAAGGATTCGGTAAATTGGATACTACAGATGAAGAAATATTTTGATCTACATGAGGTGCAGCTGTTACAAAAGGTACGTATTTCATCTTCATATTTAGAACTGGACCAATTTTTATGGTATAAAGGGCTTTGTTCTCAAAAACAACTTATTACATGGTCAATTTTCATGGAGGAAATGAGAGCACATTATGAGGATATAAAGAGAAATACCTTCTTTAGAGCAACACCACAACGATTGGAAGAAAAAAGAGAAAAAGGGATTTTTTACAAAGTAGAAAGCAAAATTATGGAAACAATGAAGTCTACCCCTCACAACTATAAAAATGGAAGTGTTCTTTCTCCTTGTGTTCCACAACCTATAAGGGTTACACCACAACAATTGGAAGAAAAAAGAGAAAAAGGGATTTGTTACAATTATGATAACAAATACATTAAAGGTCATAATTGTGCTGAGAATAAATTATTTTACATTGATTGTGGAGAGGAGGAAGGAAATGATCAAGAAATATCAAAAGAAGAGGATATACACCAGGAACAAACCCTAGAGAAAGAAGAAATGAATATGACCATATGTTGTAAAACATTTGAAAGAATTACTACACCTCAACCTCTTAATATAGAAGAAAAGGGTTCAAGAAGTGAAGGACCACATCAAGAAAAAAGAAATGACTCAAATCAGATCTTGTAATGCATTGGACAAAATTACCACTCCTCAAACTATCAAGATAGAATGACATATCAAGAAGAAAAATGTTCAAGAAGTGAAAGATCACATAGAGCATCAAGAAATGAATTTGACCATATCTTGTAATGCATTGGAAGAAATTGACACTCCTCAAACTCTCAAGATAGAGGGACATATCAAGAAGAAAAAGATTCAAGCAGTGAAAGATCACATTGAGCATCAACAACAAGTTCTCCAACTTTCAAATGATAACGCCACTTTGGTACAGAATCGAATGAAACAATAGGCAGATCAACATCGCAGTGAAAGAAGTTTTGATGTAGGCAATTGGGTATTTTTATGGTTACATCCATACAAACAAATGTCCCTCAAGAAATCTATTTATGAGAAGGAAATGTTGGAAATACTACATGCACTTAAGAAATGGCGGCCTTAACTAATGGGAAGACACTTCAAGGTAAAAATGGATCATGATAGTCCTAAATAATTTTGAGAACAAACATTACCTTTAGAAGAGTAGAAAAAATGGGTCACAAATATGTTGGGTTATGATTTTGAAATCATCTACAAAAATGGGAAGAAAAATGTTGTTGCAAATGCACTCTTAGGAAAGGATGAGGAAGTGGAAGCATTTTTTTGCGCTGTTTCTATTATCCAACTAGATTGGATAAACAAAGAAAGGATGAACGGAAGAAGGATGAATAAGTGTGGCAAATCATTCAAAAGTTGCAGAAGATCCCAGTTCAAAGAATATTGGTAGAAGTTGACGAGGAAGGAAAATCATACCGGAACTTGGAGCAGTCGCATAAAAAAGATAATTTCAGAGGATCTCATCATGTTGAAGAACTTACCAACTGAAAACTCCATATGGGAGGACAAGAATTTTATATAGAACCATCAAGAACTACTCAAGCATTGAGGACAACACTTTTTGAAGGAGAGGGGCATGTTAGGTCCCTATACTACTAGTGTAACCCCTTATTGTTATTAGTACAACCCCCCTATTTTATTGTTGTTTCCATGTACTCCCCATATTGCTATTATTGTGCCCCATAGAAGTTGACTATTGTTATTGTTGCACCCTTACATTATTATTGTTATTTCAGCTTTTATCATATTATGACCCCTTAGACTCCTATATATAAAAAGGAGGTCTTGTCATTTGTATTATCTAATAATTGTTTATTTGTGTAATGTAAAGGAGGTTTCTCCCTCGAAGAGGCTTATTTCTAAGGTGTTGATCTATCTTTTCTATCTTTTTGTGAGTTGGTTGCATAACACACATAAGTTATTCATAATGTAGAGTAACCCATCCATAAGGTGGTATTCAATGGTGTTATTGCCATTGTGCACATGACTCTGACTCTACAACTCTGGATACACCTCCTTGAAGTTCTCATCCTCTGAATATGCCCCTCTACATGAATCGTGCATGAATAGATCCATGTGCATAAGAGTCCCCAAAGCTATAATATTTGATGTGGGTGGCCTTGAAAGCATTTCAGCCAACTTGTTTGTGCTTCCATTCTCATACTTGATCACTGAATGGAACAGTTATAAAAACACCATCCACTTTTAATTCCTAGTCTATTATAGCTTACTCTGGGCCAACAAGTATTGTAATGGATGGTGATATGTGTCAATTGTTGTCTACTTTCCCATGAGACAGTGATTCCATTTCTTCACATGTTACACCATGTCATAATTCACCTTGTCGTAGGTAGGGTAGTTAAGGACTATCTAATAAAATACTTCATAATCAAATCATACCTACCTTGCTCCCTACATCAAGACAACTCCCATAAAATACCCAGTCACATTTGTCTCCACTTCAAAGAAACACTATGTACATGTTTTGTAATACCAGAACTGATGCTTGAGTAATCTTCTTCTTCAACTCCTAGAAAGCCCTATGATGAAATTTCCCCACTGGAAACTTGTTCGACTTGTTGTTATGGTGTGGAGTGATGTTTATACCATTAAAAATGAGGCTATGAATTTCCCTAGGTGTTGTGTTACCCCAATGAAACTCCTGACATATAAAAAATTTGTAGGCTTCAATCATTTTATGAGGGCCTCCATATCAGAATGATCTATCTTCATCTCTCCTCCACTTATCACATACCCCAAATACACCAATCACTGCTGCACAAAGTCCCATGAGTTGATTCCTTCACACTTTCCATTCTTAATGCATTAATATGGATGAAAAACAATATAATGATGCCATCCAGATCATATAACCAATGTTGGTCACGACTACTATCTTATTATCTATCTTTAGGAGAAAGTGTGGAAGCATGGAGAAGAATGATTTTCCTACACTCCCATAGAATCAACTTCTTTTGTGGTAAATACTTGGTTACTTAATTGATCAAAGGCTGGGCTCTCATAATGAAATATCTCCACATAAAGTTCTCAGCACAGTGAAATATTTCCAAACAAATCACTTTGCAGAATTAAGGTTCTGTACACAAGCATTTGTTAAGGTAAGCATTTTCTTTCCGTGCAACTCTTTGGCATCATTATTATTATATTTTATTGGTAATATTTTAATTATGAGCATTACTAAATATTTTACTAAACATTGTGTCAAATATGGAGAAAACTCCTCATAATGAAATCTCTCTAAAAATAAAGATCCATCTATTTTTAATATATAGAGTACAAAAGCAGAATTGAATCTTGATCGTTACCTAAAATAATTTGTATAATAAGAAAATTTGTATATATGTAATAGAAAAATGTGAAATATCATTACATTATGAATTAAAGATATAAAGTTCCCTCTATACCACGTCCTTCATTGCACATAGCTAAATTTATAAAAATGTTAAAGGGAAATAGTTTAAAATTAATTTTCCCTCTGCACCCTCATTCTTGTGAACATTACTCATACTCTTCATAGTAAGATATTCACAAAAGGAAAGCTTAAAAATAGAAAACATAATAATACTAATTCAAAATTTGTTCATAGTCAAATTAATTATGTGTTGACAATATAAATTTCCCTCTGCCTCCCTTTTTTCTTGCACAAACTCCATCCTTCAGACATCTTTCAAATAATGAACATTTATATTGTGCAAAGTTACTGTTATCAACCTTCTTATTTTATGGATTCTTTGGTATTTATGTATCGAGCCAGTATTAATGGAAAAGACAAAGGATAAAAATGAAAGAAAGTTATATCGATGGTATATTTACATTGCTGGGGTGACTATATAAGCATAGAATTAGAGATTACAACCATAATTCACCAAGTTTATTAGCAAGTGTGAAATAAGTTAATGTTTGTGTAGCATGATTCTCAAGTTGCAGAGAAAGAGCTCATTATTACTTTAGTAATAAGGGTCAGTGCTCTAGAATTTATCCTCGATTTTCTCTCAAAGCATGTTGAGATAATTATGTATTAAGCATGGGTCCATTTAGAAAATGTAAACCAAGAAATGGAAATATTAGAGTTGAAGTTAGAGATGTTGCAGTTGGCAAGTGATATGTTGATTTTTGTATGGATAATTTGGCTCAAGTAGAGGAGATCAATGCTAAGGAGTATGATAATGAAGTGGATGATTATATCATTGTGAAACATGGGATTTTAGCACAACACGAGGAGAATACGTTTGACTCTTCCATTGACTAGGATTCTCTTGTTCCGAGCCTGATCTAGAAGTTAATGGAGCCCATGTTCCTTTTATTATCAAGGATATGTAGTAATTTAGATAGATTTTTTTTCTTATTTTTTGCACATATATTGTTTTTGTAATTTTTTTAATAAAATCTATGGATAAATTGAATTTATAATAGCTCTCATAGTATAATTCTGATATTTCTGAATCCTTTTTCGATTTTTTAGACATTAGGAGAATAATTTTTTGTTGAATTCCAAAATAGTAGAATTAATTTCCATGAATGAGATTTCCCTATATTTCTTGTTTAATTCATTGGCTATACCCTATGACAAAGTAAATTGTTGTTGACTTTGTAAGTTAATTTGCAGAGTTATATATTTCCCTTTCTGATTAATGTAAGCATTTATTCAGAAAATAATCTTTATATAATGATTATTTATTTTGTAGAAAGAAACATAATAATAGTCATGTAAACATATTTCAGTCTGCGAAGTCTCATATCTCTATAAAATCACAACACTATGAAACTATTGTCATTAGCAATAGAGGCAACGACTATGCTGTCAATGCACAATATAGTTCCCTCTCTGCACAATGAAACATAATAATAATAACATATTAAAATTAATAGTTGAACATTAATTTACCTATGCAACCCATTCTCCTACAAATAACCACTCCTAATCTTGTCCCTATCAAATAAAGTTCCCAATGCACCCCCATTCACCAACACAAACTGCTTCCTCTGCACAGTAAAATATCCACATAAGGAAACACAATAATATTAATTATTATGTTATGTTGCACATACCCTACCCTCTGAAAAGCTTCATAGATCTATAAAATAAAATATTTACAATATTTCTCTCTTGCATAAATGTTGTCCTTCACACAGTAAAATTAATTTCATCTTCATCATTTCTCTACACATACCTTATCCTGCGCACACTAAAATATACATACATGGAAACATAATAATATTAATATGGAATTTATTCATATTTAAATTTATTAGAGTTCCTTATACATTGCCACTCTCCTACAGATACTTGGTGCTATGCAGAGACGCATAGTTCTATAAAGTCAAAATTCTTGTAGATTTGTTAAACGCCCCTCCCACCACCCCATCCTTTCGAAAAGGACCTATAAACAGGTCAGTTATAACACCATTGGGTATATCAATAACACACCATTAGAGCACAAAGTAATATTTATCTCTAAACAAGGAAATATTAATTATAAATTTGTTTATCCCCCACCACTTCCCCACCCCTGCGCGTACATAAATGACTTGCAATTGTGTCAATAAAAGATCCACATAATGATACATAATACTATTAATTTAAAATATCTTCATAGTTAAAATAATTAATGCTTCCTTTGCATCCCCATTTTAACAAGAAGAGGTTTTCACACTATTTTACATCCAATGCTCTATTATACCCAACTTTCTAATTTCTGAAATTTCATAGCAAGTGATGATACAACACCTATTCTTGGCACTCAAAATAACAAGAAGTTTAACCTGTAATAATATAATTACTTTCATGAATTTAATAAAAATTTAAAGCTATAGTTGAATAATTCCATTCCCAATATGATATATGGTGTGGAAATTTGTAAAGGTAATGGTCATAAAAGGAAATATTGATTGTAGTCTTTTTTATCTCATTCCTCTGTCTATGTAGAGGACCTACAACTACATCAATGTTTTCATAATTGTGCATAGAAATACCATAATAATATCAGTGTTAGTGTCAGAACACTCGTCGATGTAATGGCCACTCAAAACAATTGATTTTTTATTTATTTAAAGTGTCAAGCACTAACAAATACCAAAACTAAAATAGTCTCCACTAGTGGAATTATGTCCCTCTGGAAGTTGTTAATCCAATTGAAAATTAGAAATAAGATCTGAAGGAAATTAAGGAATTATTTTTGAATGTAACACCCTCATCCCACATCTACCCAAGTAATCAGCAACCTCGGTAAATATGCAACGAGAGGCCACTCTAATGGAATTCAACCTCCTAGGTGACCTTAAGGAAGTGGAATCGATGGAAACACACTATGCAGAGCTTCCACATCATCAATGTAACCACTAGGAGCCACCCGACCACTCAAGTAACTAGCCCTTGAGACCAACTAATGTTTTATACCATTAAACCTTGGGACGCTCCATTGATATGGACAAGCATGCATCAAGGAGCCTTTTGCAACTCCCACAACATGAGCATGCATGCGTCCAAGGACTTTTCCTCCCATTTATATGCCTGTGTCTCTAGGATTTGAACCACTTTTTCATGCCAAGAGCCCAAGTCAATGCCCAAAACTCAATGACACTTTTGGAAATCAATTTACACAACATAGCAATGATTCATTTGCAAAAACATTGACAAGGTCTAGACTAGACCCCTACTAGCCATGACATGCATTCCTTCAAACATATCACAAATATTTAATCTACATGTTTAAAAAATATATCTGAGCATAGGGGTCTCATACTTATATGAGAATTGACAAAAATCAATTATCCCTTATATCATTAGTTGCATTACAATCTATTACATCATAGATACAATGCTCATTCATTTACAAATCCAAAGACGAGGAGATCCATACATCGTCACTATCATAATACATGTTTTTATCCAACATAATAGAAATATAATATTATATAGATAGATATATATATATAGATATATCAAGGATATATCAAATATAGAATCCACATATAAACCAGTACATTTACACATAATATACCAAGGAAAGAACATATTATTAATGAATGAAAAAGCTAACCGAGTATAGGACTACGACATTCCAGCGAACAATAGATTACTTGAGCCAAATATTCCTTCAGCTAATGATGCATGTGCCATATTCGAAGCATGAATGTGGGTCTAAAAACAAAAGAACCAAACCAGGGCATCCCAAGTCTAAACCACCTCACCTTAATTAATAGAATCCAAGATTTACCATAATCCATCCTAGATAAGTAGGCCAAAGAATAAACATGTAATAACATGATTTACCATGATCTCCACGAGACCACCAGGCAAAAACAAGCACGGATGTCACTAGATTTCTCCACCCACACAATGAGGAATTTCGGGTCTCCTAGTCTCTCAAGCATTACAAAAACCACACCGAGTCACTAGGCCCTAAACCAAGATGCATTCTCTAGGCTTTACTACATATCCCATCTACTGATTACTAGGCTTGATGGAGAGAACCTAGTTGCAGTTTTTACAGTATATCTTTCCATTCACCAGTCGAGCATTCCTAGGCCCACCGAGGCAACAAAAAATCTATTTTTACTGCAACCCACTGTTCGGTTCAGGGGTTATTAGGTGATGTGTTCTATTATTCGTAGATTCACCTCACTTAGCTTCAAATCCATCCGACAATAAAGCTCAACATTAACATGAGAACCACATCACACAATGGTTATGCGGAAATGCTAAGGCTAGGCTGAAAACATTGTCACCCCTAGCAAAACCCATTCCATAATAACAAATAACCACATGTAATACCATGCATGTCAAATATACCAAGGAAAACACACATGCAAACCAATACCTGCAAGGAATCCCTCTATAGCTACTTCATCCCACTCTTCCCTGTTTTCTCCTTCCTTCCTCTTTCCCTTTTTTCCTTTCTTCATCCAATTCCAAAGTGCTCCAAGAAAACTCTAAGTGTCCAAGAGTGAGAGAGAGAATAATGAGAGAGGTCCAAAGTTGAACTAAGAAAAGGTTTGAGAAAAAGCTTGCCAACTGATCCTCAAAACCATTTTTATCAATTAGGCCTCTCTTTTCTTCATTTTCCATTATTTTCTTTGATTTTCCTCTTCAAATGCAACCTATGACATTTTACCTTCCTTTTCCCCCAATTTCTATTATTTTCATAAACAAATTTTCCAAAATGCGACTTTTCCTTTTCATATCCTTTTCCATTGTCATTTCCAAATTCCTTTAGCCATAATAATCTAAATGAGCACCCATTATGATGTTTTTCCCACCATTTAGCTTGGAATATGTGTCCCATGACCATGGTCTTATATTTTTATATTTACATGGATTTTTAATTAGGGTTGTTACAGAACCCTCCCCCTTGGTGGAACACCATCCTTAGTTGTCAACGACACCTATAACACAACAAACGTCTAAAAAAACATACTTCCTATCAAGCTCTATAACTGAGCTCGTTTCAGTATTTACAATGACTACTATAGAAAACATGACAACATACAACATATTGGAGCTCTATAGCATAACTCATTACAGTATTTACAATAATAACCACATACAAACACAAATAAATTTTCTAAACCGACAAATAAAGGATATGATGCATGCATCCATAATAAGGAAATCCAGAGACTCACACCTCCACCCTCAAATTATTATTGGGATTCACCCCCTTCTAGGGAAGTTTGGAATCCACTACAATGTCAAATTTGTATTCAATGTCTAACGCTATAATCCTGTGCCACTTGTCCCCTCAATGAATACTTACTATCTCATTATTCCAGGGCACACTCCCAATGTGCATCTGATTCCATCTAGAAATGCTAATGATAGAAAATAATACATCCCTGACCTTCCCTTCTCTGCTACACAATCCCTTGGGAAATCTAGTCACCCCCTTTCATGCAATCACTCACATTCCAAGTTTCTAGACATCCCCTATCCTAGGTGATCCATCCCTTCATAAGGCTTCCTCACATTGGAAGTTCAAAAGCCAAGGAATATACCTACATGAAAACCATTATACCATTCTCATGGAAATCAATGGATACTATTTGGCACCAATGTCCCACAATGGACCTGCTCTTGAAGTGCTTTACTAGCATACTGATGCATGTTCTAATTCCTTTCACCACTACTGCTAATTCTTGTAGTTGGTTTCAACCACCCAACCATGCATTTTCATGGTTACTACACCAAGCACATAACTTCCATTAGATTTAAAATAAAGTAAAACAAATTCATATAATACGTCATCGATAGCTCGTTAATAAGGTACACTTAGAATCCTGTTTTGTTTCCTGTCACAACAAGTCAAACTTGCATCTTTGATCAAATCATTATGTATAAACATATCACATCCATTTAGCTCAAAACATACGCATCATAGAACAAAGTTATGATAAATCACATGTAACCATCATAACCAGAATCATAGATCACATGTAATCATGATAGACCAGAATCATAAATCACAAGCATAGTAAAACTGAAATAAATTATTGGTATTTATTTTCTAATCAATGCTTATCTTCTACCACTGTCCTTCTTCCGTACACACATTGGATCGATTGCCACATCTGAGAAACCCCTAGCGCCTTCTCCTCAACCATGTGAATATACGCATAGTGTGTATCACACACATAAAACCACACACAACACACAAAACCATGCAATACATGCACCTAAACCTGACATACACCACATACACATACACCCATTGTACAACACAACACAATATATACGCTTATGTTCGTTGTATGCCAGAACATAATACATGTACATACACAGTGTAAAACACAATGAACACACATGTCACGATACCACGACTACACAATGCGCATACATAGTACTGCATGCCCACAACAAAACATGTTTGACATGCACATAATACAACATGTACACCAGTACCATATGCACAACATGTACACAATACCATATGTACACAACACCATATGCAAGAGATGTACATGACACCACATGTACTTGATGCGACATTTACGACATGTACACAACAACACATGCACACAACACCACATGTAAAACATCTACACAATAACACAGGCACACAACACCACATTTACAATCACACACATGACATCGTATGCACAACATTCACACAACACCATATGCACATACCACTGCATATACAACATGTACATAACACCATATGTGCATAACACCACATATCCAACATCCACACAACACCATATGAACCCAACACTGCATATCCATCAAGTGCATAGTACAATATGTACATAACACCACATATCCAACATATACATAGCACCATCTATACCCAACACTACATATGAAATATTCACACAACACTATATGTACTACCCTGTACATAAAATTGCATAAACAAAATGTACAGAGTCTATATATACATAATAGCACATGCGCACAACATCAGATATGCAACATGTATAACATATACGACATGTGCACAACATATACCACATATGCACAATAATAGTACCACACATCCAAAACCATACTGCCTCTACCAAGAAAAATTGCTTCCAATGTCTCTTTGCCATTGATGCTTGTCCTAACATGTCGCAGATCACGCTGTTTCCATTCCACTGATGTATCTCTCAACATTAGCCTATCCATAACATAAACATAGGCATAATGCAAGGATACAATATCAATTCATATCCACATGGTACTAACCTTGTATGATTGTCATGATTACTCTCCCCACTTGATTCCTCATAAACCAGAAACTCTTCATGCCATTCACCTGTATAAGCAATCATTCCTCCATAAGAATGATCCCTGACAACCCTGTCGAACAGTGACATAGATACATGGATACATACATACATATACATAAACATTCGCATAAAAAAACCATGATCTTGTGAGACAACAACATGCATACACACATATATACATATTAACATTACCCTTAAACAACCATGATCCATGATGACTTTTTCAGAAACGAAATACATCCACACATACATGCATATATATATAAACATATGCATCATCCTAATGATAAAATAATTACCAGATAGCTTAGGTCAAGGTCAAGAGAACTCCCTTTATCTGTGCACATCATGCAGAACATTGAGAAATTTGTTTATGCAAATAGCCAAGGCATTTAATGCCTCAGATCCATTTACTTTTCCTTTCTTGTTACCTTTCTATTGACTATCCTCCCATTTTTCATTTACCCCAATGGACTCAAAAAATCTAATTTACTATCATACTTTTGCATTCAATTTCCCTTATACTTGTAGAGAGCTTCATTACATGTTAACTCTTTCTGCGCTCCATTAACGTTCCTCTTTTCCTAACTAATTCCCAAGAATCAGAACATAAAAGCCAAGAACAAGAATCAAACACGATAAAACCATGATAAAACAATAGCACCATGACACCACAAACAAAGTGGAAATGCCTTGCACCAAATGAAATTAAAACTGATAAATCAAGCTCAGGAAAATCAAAAAATACCAAAGGCACAAAACTCCCAACAAACAACATGAGTCAACCCCATCGGTTCTGGGTGCTTCCAAAGGAAAGCTCAACCCAATCCTTCTTCATAATTTCATGGGAGGTTGTTTTTCCATTCAATTTTCTACATCATAATGCCATAAACACATAGTTGTTAGTGTATAGATAAATATAACAATATACCAGTTAGCTTACCTTATTATTCCAAGGACATTTCCTTGTATCTAAGAACATTTGTGACATGCTTGAAGGGACTCTGATTCCCTTGATAGATCTAGCTACAACTAGAAACTGTCTGTTATACTTGTCAAATACATGTCCATGAGGATAACATGTATCCACATAATTTCACACCTATTAAGGTTAAGAAGGCCTCCTCTATGCAAAGAACTCATTCATTTGGAATTATGGCTTCCAAACGTAGCCAAACGAATTCTCACCTAATTCATCTATTTTAGCTTTAGCTTACTGCAACTAAGTCCTACTATGTAATTTCACGTCACCCAATGGATAGTTATATAAACAAATTAACTGTGACCTTGGCATGCTCATACCAAGCACGATTCCTGCAACCATTCTCACATGTTGATCACATGCTCCAAGGATCAAGGAAAAATATATATTAATTGAAATCAAACTTTACCAAGTTTAACAACCATGTCATAGTCGACAATCAACTCACATTCATCATCCATAATGCATAATGTTATAGTGAAGTACATATCAGTTGTCTCAACACATGTGTTAGAATGTCCATCTTAAAACATGATCATTTCTTCACGCAAACTTATAGAAACATACTCATACCATGCAATTAATTAAACATTCAAATGAACTATAAACGTACCATGTTAGGTAAATCAGCAATACGAAATAATAGACAACAAACACTCAAACATCTAATAAATGATATATTCAAACAATCAAGCACCAAATATACGGCATAAGAAAACTCATGCCTTAATGTATCTCAAGGGAGGCTATCTTGCCTGCACAATCAAGCTAGATTAGCATGATATAACTTCACAACACATCAACTCAACCATAAATAAGGTCATGATATCCATAAAAGTAACTACTTAACATGTTCACATAGTAAACTAATAACCAATTGTCATTCATGCATAACAATCACATATGCCTAGTTAGTTTAGATTATTACAACACCATATCACAAATATGTCGAATTATACTTGAATATCATAACCATAATGTAGTATCCCTTTTCAAGGATACCCCTCAAACACACGCAAAATCCAACCATAGATGGACTAGGAGGACGTTTACTAGATATTTCGCCTCTGAAAAGAGGATGAGATCTAGAGGCTACTTGGCCCTTTCCAGACTCTGTCTAAGAGTATATGAGAAAAACACACAAGTGATATAGTAGTTGGCAAGCTCAAGAGATAAAAATAACAATAGTGCAACATACAATAATCCATACATGGAATATAAATAGATACTCATGAAATGCAAAGAGAAATGCTAAGCCATTTTATTATACTGAGTAATGTAAGAGTACAAGACGTGATAAGAAAGATAGCACCTCGACTTGCATAAGGCAAGTGAAGAAATACACTGAGAATGGTAAGGAAATGGCCTCTCTCTAAACTGCATCCAAGCTGCTGGGGAACTGTTGTGTTGCTTCTACTACTGGAATCAAGTGAGGATTAGGGGTTGTTCCCCTCCTCAGAAAATGGTAAAACTCTAGAATCAGCCTCTGCTCAATAGACCCAGAAAAGCCCAGAAATATTTTCTAAAATAGTTGAACCCTGAAAATCACCCCCTCAAGGATCCACGCTAGCCCTCAAGGCTCTGCACTGCCACTGAAGAGAATCCTCCAAAACTCTACCCGAGACTCTGCCAAAATCCTCCAATATGCAAGGGCTGATCCCTTGCTCCATCTCCAAGCTCAAATTCTCCGCATAAACCAAATCCGGAGCTCCTACAAAAAGAGACTACATCTTCCTCTCTCGAGACTGCGTAGTCATCAAAATGATCAGTTCTTCCTCAACTCCAAAGATCAATGCTCTTCCAAAAGACTGATGAAACTACCTTGCCCGAGCAGGAACTCGAAGTCCCCCAGGGCTAAGGGTGAGATGTCCGAACGGAGACACTCGATACATTAAACAATGCTGTAGATAGACTAAACCGCCAGCGTGCTCTAAGTTGAAGTGACTAGCTCAAATGCAACATAATCCAATGCCAAAATGACAAGGATCCTCTCTCCTTTATAGCATTGGCCTCTCTCAAAACCCTAAGGCCCACCTCCTCCAACGTAGCCTCTCTCTTGCCATGTGCTCCTCTCCATCTATGCAGTCCCTCCAAGTGTCTATGTGGGCCCCCTTCTCTACGTGGTCCTTTGGCTCCCTTGGCTCCCCTTTTAAGTTACAATGTTGTGCTACTAGGGAGTGGCTTTATTCAAAAAGTGAGTTATGTCCCCCTTTCCTCACCTTTTTATTTATAAATAACTATAGTAGGCAAAAATTGAGCAAAATGTAATATTCCAATTATCCATGGCTAATTAGGAATATTACAGTCTCCCCTGGAAAAATGTTGCTTGTCCTCAAGAAACTGAAGTGATGGATGCTACAAAATTTTCTCACTCTCCCAAGTGGCATCCTCATCCGGTAAGTTCTTCCACCTCACTAAGAATTCTTGGACCGTCTTGCTCCACAACTGCCTCTCATTGGTATCAATAATAGCCATTGGCTGGAAGACCAAATTCTCCTCATCATCCGTGGGTGGTAGCTCATCTATCACTGTCATCTGCTGCCCCAATGCATTCTTTAGGCATGATACATGGAAGATGTTATGAATCTTGCTACCTTAGGGCAGCTCCAACTCATACGCAACCTGTCCAATCCTGTGTATCACCCTGTATGGCCCATAAAAGTGGGGCTTGAGCTTCTCAACCCCCTTTTGTTTCAGTGACGGCTATTAGTATGGCTATAATCGTGGGTAGAGAAACTCCCCTACCTCAAACTGTCTCTCCACCTAACCCCTGTCAGCATACAGCTTTTACTGGTTCTATGTTGTAGCCATATTATCCTTGAGAGCTCGGAGAATATCCTGACTCTCTTGGATCCAAATCTTGGCTCTCAGAGCCTTTCTAGCACCAAACATTACGTTAGCAAAAGATAAAGGATGATATCCATACATATCATAGAATGGTGACATACCAATGAACATGCGATGTGTAGTGTTGTAGTAGTACTCCCCCAGATGCAGCCACTTCAGCCATGCTCACTGCTACCCACTAACATAGTTACGCAAGTAGCCCTCTAGCCACTTGTTAACTATCTCTATCTGCCCATCCATCTGTGGGTGATAACTAGTACTCGGTGTCCACTCCGTCCCCACCTACTGGAAAAGCTCCTACCAAAACCTGCCCATGAAATGGATGTCCCTGTCACTAATGATGGTCTTAGGAAGACTAGGTAGCCTGAAGACTTCTTTGAATAATAGCTCAGCCACATGCACTGCTGTGTACTGTGTGGATATGGTGAAAAAATGTGCATACTTTTTTAGTTGATCAATGATGACAAAGATACAATCCTTGCCCTGTACCATGGCAACCCTGTCATGAAGTCCTTCGAAATACACTCCGATTTCCCCTCCAGAATGGGAAGAGGCTACAATAATCCTATGGGATGGCTCATATCCCCCTTGTTCCTCTGGCAAATAATGCACTCCCAAATATGCTGGAGCATGTCCTCCTTGAGGCCCTTCCATGAGAACCTCTCTCTGATGACCCTGTAGGTTTTGGTAAACTCCTGATGGTTGGCTAATGGTGAATCATGTGATTCCTAAAGTATCTTCTTCTTGAGCTGAGATCCCTGAGTCAAGAATATTTGGTCCCTGTAGTAGATGATCTCATCGACCACCCTGTACTTGTCATCCACCACCTGCCCATCTAGAACCTCACATGAAAATCTGTCCTTGGAGTACTCTACTAAGAATGAAGCCCTTTAGTCTGTGTCCAATCTCATAAGAGACAACGTGGCTGATCTACGTGAAAGGGAATTTGCTACCACGTTGTTATTCCCCTTGACATACTCAATGTAAAAGTCATACGCTTGGATCTTACTGATCCATTTCTGCTGCATCTCCTGTAGTTGTTTCTAGTCCAAAAAGAACCTGAGGCTATTGTGATCAGTTCTCACCCTGAACTTGCTACCCACTAAATACTGCCGGAACTTGGCCAATGCATGCATATTGGACAACATTTCCTTGCTGTATATAGAATACAACTTCTCATGTGAAAGGAGCTTCCGGCTCTCAAAGGCTATAGGGTGACCTCCCTACATAAACACTACACTGATCCCCTCTCTTGACACATCACACTCCAAAACAAATGGCTGCGAAAAATCCAGCAATGCAAGCACTGGGTAGTTTCTCATAACCTCCTTGAGTTTGTCAAAGGCTCACTATGTTATATCCAACCAACTGATTGCCCCCTTCCTCGTCAGATCTATCGGCGGTGCAGCAAACTATGAGAAACTCTTGATGGACTTCTGGTAGTAAGTACAAATGCCAATGAATCTCCGAAATTCTATCACAATCCTCATCTCCAGCTAATCTCTGATGGCCCTGATCTTCTCCTCGTGGAATTTCACTGCGTCCACCCCTATGATGTGTCCCAAGTACAACATCTCTGTCAACCCAAACTCGCACTTGGAGAGCTTGGCATAGAAGTGCTACTCCTCCAAGATGCGCAACACTATCTCAATGTGCCGGAGATGCTCCTCCGAAGTCCTATTGTAAATGAGGATATCATCAAAGAACACCAACACAAACTTCCTTAAGTGACTACGGAAGATGTGATTCATGCAGGAATGGAATGTAGTCGGGGTGTTGGTTAGCCCGAAGAGCATCACCAAAAACTCAAAGTGCCCATAGTGACACTTGAAGGCAGTCTTGGGAATGTCCTACTCCCTCATGCGAATCTGATGGTACCCAGATCTCAAATCAATCTTTGAGAAGAACTGTGGTCCCCTCAACTCATCCATCAACTCATTGATCCTCGGTATGGGGTACCTGTTCTTTAGGGTCTTCTTGTTCAGGGCCTTGTAGTCAATGCACATCCTCAATGTGTTGTCCTTCTTCTCCACTAACACCACAGAAGAAGCAAAAGGACTTGTGCTCAGCCAAATTTTCCCAAGAGCTAGAAACTCCTGAATGACCTGCTCAATCTCATCCTGATAGGCCTTGGAATGGCTATAGAGGGTACTAATCACTACCTCTATTCCCTACTCAAGCTCAATGGTGTGCTCAAACCCCTCGTCTTGTGGATGTCCCGGCAGAATCTTCCCAAACACTCTCGCATATTGGTCAAGGATGGAATGTATCTCTAGGTGCACCGTCTACCCTGTAGTCCCTACTTCTGATGCATGCAGCTCCACTACCCACTCTATGTTTGCCTTCCAGAAGACTACCTCCATCCGATGAGCCAAAACAGTCTGAGGCAGATATGTGTGCTGTCCCCGTATCTTCTCATGCTTCCTTGTCTTTTCATCATCCCACTCCATCTCTAGGGCCTTCCATTCTGTTGTGACCTTCCCTAAAGTGATAAGTCAATGAACACCCAGTATCATGTTGGTGTCAATAATATTGACCATGAAATGCTGGTCAGTCAGTGTGTAGGTGCCCATCGTCACTGGTAACTCTTGGACATAACAAGCACACACCATGGTCTGATCTCCTAGGACCAAAACGGAAAATCCATCGAAGCTCTCTATTTGTATAACTCTTCGCTCAACCATCTATGCATCGATGAAGTTGTGGGTTGCCCTGCTGTCAACCAAAACTGATACTCACTGGCCATGTACTATCCCCTATATGCATAGCATTAAATACTTGGGAACTCCTCGCAATGTTGCAAGGGGCCCTCCAGTAGGTGCAAAAGCTAAACCACCTACTGCTGGTGGTGGAGGTGGCAAAGGATCCTACGCGACATGACTATCTCCTGCCTCCACATCATCCTCCTTATCCTCTTCCCCGGTGCTCTCGGAGAAGATCTCAATAAAATGTGCTTTGCCAGCAGCACATCTATGTCCCAGTGCCCACAACTCCTGACAGGTAAAGCACAATCGCTTCTTCTTCAGCTCTCTCCTCACATCATCATCAATCTATGCTCGTCATGGATTCCCCCTTGGAGGTGTAATCCTCACATTCTTCCCCTTAGTCTGGAAAGCCTGTCTCTGGGGGTAAGGTGTCCGAGTCCTGGGTAAGGCATCCTGTAAGTCCTTGGTCCTCCTTATAGCATCTTGGAGTGTGGCTGGTCTAGTGGATCTGACTAGACCCCGAAGTGGCTCTGCTAACCCATCAAAAAACATGTAGATCATCCATGCCACGGATAGATCTGGCACCATCACTGAAACCCTCAAGAAGTTCGCAATGTAGGTCTTTGGGCTCTCGGTCTATTTGAGCCTCGTTAGCTCTAGAAAGTGTTGTTCTGGATCCCTTCGGTCAAACCTCTCTATCAATCTCCTGGTGAACTCGGCATATGTCATCACTATGGAGTGTCTGAGTGTAACCATTCCATGGAACCACCAGTCCTAGGCCTCACCATCCAAATTTAATGTCGCCACCTTGATCGCCTCTGTCTTTGACATCTCATCAAGTTAGAAATAGATGCCCAGCTTCTCCACCCAAGGCTTTGCCAAACTGTTTGATGAACCATCAAATGTAGGCAAGTGGAGTCTACTAGTTGTACAGTGATTGTCTTCGTCATGATAATGTTGGTATCCCCTATGATGGTTGTGGGGTCTACTATACCGTTGGAGCTAAACAAAGTCTCTGAATGAGAGAGCATCTTTGAACTCCTGCCCATGGGCTTGGTACTCTGCAAAATAATCACCCATATGACTGGGCTCTGCCTCCTGTTGGGCTCTAGCCCCATGTCTGCTCTTAGGAAAGTGGGCATGGTAGAGCATGTAGGGGCATGTGAGGCCATCTGTTGAGTAGTATCACGCTGAGTGGCACCCTGCTTTGGTGAATGGTGGGATGTACCTAATCCCTCACCAACATGGAAAACCCGTGGGTTCTCATGCTATCCAGTGTCCACGATTGTGAATTTCTTCCCCATCACCTCGATCTGCCTTAAGGAGCATGTCCACAAATCTCTTCTAGTCCTCATTTGCCATCGAATCCTCTTGCTCTGTGTTCACCACAAGCTCCTCCTGTTCTGTATCCACCACCTCAGCACAGTCTCCCTCTCCATAGGTGTTCTCCAACCTACGCTCAGTATCTCTGTATTTCCTACCTCTGTAACAAATGTAGGGCTTCTCCCCTGGTGTCATAGACTGCTAGCTCCACAGGCTGAGCTAGATCTATGCTCTGATATCGCTGTAGTATCCCTTTTGAGGGATACCCCTCAAACATACACAAACTCCAACTAGAGATGGACCGGGAGGATGTTTACCAGATATGTTGCCTCTAAAAAGGGGATGAGATTTGGAGGCTACTTGGCCCTTTCCAGACTTTGTCTAAGAGTATAGGTGAAAAACACACTAGTGATATAGTAGCCGAGAGGCTCAAGAGACAAAAATAATAGTAGTGCAACATACAATACTTAGGAAATGCAGAGAGAAATGCTAAGCAATTTTATTATACTGAGTAATGTAAGAGTACAGGAGGTGATAAAAAAGATAGCACCTCAACTTGCACAAGGCAAGTGAAGAAATACACTCAGAATGGTAAGGAAATGGCCTCTCTCGGAACTGCATCCAAGCTACTGGAGAATTGTTGTGTTGCTGCTACTGCTAGAATCAAGTGAGGATTTGGGGCTATTCCTCTCCTTAGAAAATGTTGAAAGTTTGCAATCAGCCTCTGCTCAATAGACCCAGAAAAGCCCAGAAAGGTTTTCTAAAATAGCTGACCCTCGAAAATCACCCCCTTGAGGATCTACGCTATCCCTCAAGGCTTTGCGTTTCCACTAAAGAGAATCATCCAAAACTCTTCCCGAGACTCTGCCAAAATCCTCCAATATGCAAGGGCTAATCCCTTGCTCAATCTCCAAGCTAAAATCCTCCGCATAAACCTAATCTGAAGCTCCTACCAAAAGAGATTACATCCTTCTCTCTCGAGACTGTGCAGTCATCAAAATGCTCAGTTCTTCCTCAACTCAAAAGATAGATCCTCCTACAAAAGGCTGATGAAACTACCTTGCCCGAGCAGGCACTCGAAGTCCCCCGGGGCTAAGGGAGAGATCTCCGAATTGAGACAGTCGATGCACTAAACAGTGCTGCAAATAGGCTAAATAGACAGCATGCTCTAAGTTGAAGTGACTAGCTCAAATGCAACATAATCCAATGCCAATATGAGGAGGCTCCTCTCTCCTTTATAGCGTTGGCCTCTCTCAAAACCCTAAGGCCCACCTTCTCCAATGTAGCCTCTCTCTTGCCACGTGCTCCTCTCCATCTGTGCAATCCCTCCAAGTGTCTAAATGAGCCCCCTTCTCTACGTGGTCCTTTGGCTCCCTTGGCTCCCCTTTTAAGTTACAACGTTGTGGTACTAGGGAGTGACTTTATTCAAAAAGTGAGTTATGTCCCCCTTTCCTCACCTTTTTATTTATAAATAACCATAGTAGACAAAAATTGAGAAAAATGTAATATTCCAATTAGCCATGGCTAATTAGGAATATTACAGATAACCATTTTCATTTGCTAATCCAATTAATCATGATACATATAACATCAAGATATCAATGCTATAACCCTAATCATCAAGTTAACTAACATATAACAACAATAAGTTAACATATAGCATGCTCACCAACAACATATAACATAATGATCGAGCTAACTACAGGTTAACATATAACATATTCATGAATCCCATCTAACATAATCATCAAGTTCACTAACATAAAACAAAAACAACAATGTGTATAACAATAAGTTACTCTCATTCATGACTACTCGACATATGTGCATATGACTAAACTAATCAACTAGCATTTATCATACATGTAAGCATAGTCATAATAAATGACAAACATGTATATAACCCTAATGTATATAACAATCCATTAATTAACACACCTGCATGTTAAACATAAAATACTTATATGACGATCTTCTCTTATCCGAAGGTCTATTTCCCCCAACCTCACTATGATGATTTGCATCTCTTGCTCTATCTTAGCCAACACATTACCATCTCATTAGTACCTAGTTTCATACAATGACCTCACTATGCATGTTTGACCTACCATATATGTGTAACCATAACTATGACAATGCATGCATAACAACATATAGACACCAACACGCATAAAAGATGCATAAACGATTGACGTGCATTTATGACAAACGCACCATAATAACAATGTCATCAACCTTCACATGGCAACAATGCTACAACCATGATCAACACCATGCAAGTGAAACAAGAACATGGAGTACAAGCATAAGGAACACATATGCAAGTGACATGAATGCATGAACAAGACACAACACATCTAGTCTCAGGGGTGAACCATGCTTTCATACCACTTAGTAACACCCTCATCCCACATCTAGCCAAGTAACCAGCCAACCATAGTAAATATGCGACCAGAGGCCACTATAATGGGAATAAACGTCCTAGGTAACCTTAAGTAAGTGGAATCAATGGAAACACACCATATAGAGTTTCCACATCATCAACAAAACTCCAAGGAGCCTTCCCAACCACTCAGGTAACCAGCCCTTGAGACCAACTGAACTTTTAGAGCATTAAACCCCTAAACGCTCCCTTCATATGGACAAGAATGTTTCCAGGAGGCTCTATAGGCTACCACATCATGGGTATCTATGCATCTAGACACTTTTCTTCCTAGTGTTATGCCTGTGTCTCTGAGATTTGAGCCAGTTTTTTAGGCCCAGAGCCCAAGTCACTCGACAAAATTCTATTACTTTCAGAAATGAATTTACATGACATAACAATGATGTACTTGTAAAACCATTGACAAGGTCTAGACTAGACCCCTACTATCCATGTGACGTATTTCATCAAACATATCACAAATATGTAATCTAAAAGTTTAAACAACATACCTAAGCATAGGGGTCTCATACTTATCTAACAATTGCTAAGAATAATTGTTTTCTTATATCATTAGTTGCATTATCATCTGTTAGGTCATATATACAATTTTCAGTCATTTACAAATCAAAACATGAGAAGATCCATACCTAATCACTATCATAATACATGCTTATAACTAGCATAATAGAAATAGAAAAATATCAAGGATACATTAGCCATACAATCCACACTCTAGGCTTTACTGCATATTGCATCTAATGATTAGTAGGCCTTATGGAAAGCACCCACCTATAGGATTTACTGTATACCTCGCCATTCACTGGTCAAGGATTCTTAGGCCCATAGAGAGAATAGAAAAGATGTATTTACTGCAACTCACATTTTGGTTCAGTGTTACTAGTTCATGTGTTCTATTATTCAGAGGTCCACTTCACTCAACTTCGAATCCATCCGGCAATCTAGCTCAACCAAAACATGATATCCCCATCACACCATGGCTATCCAAAAATTCTAAGGTTAATCTGAGAAGACTGTCACACCTAGCAAAATTCATTCCATAACAACAAATTACCACATGCAATACTATGAATGTGAAATCTATTGAGGAAAACACACATGTAAATCGATACCTGGAAAGAATCTTGTTGTAGCTACTTGACCTTACTCTTCCTTACCTGCTCCTACTTTCGTCTTGCCTTCTTTTCCATTCTTGATCCAATGCCAAAGTTCTCCAAGAAAACTCCAAGTGCCCAAGAGTTAGAGAGGGAGAGAGAGAATAATGAGAGATATCCAAACCTGAAGTGATAAAAAGTTTGAGCAAAAGTTTGTCAACTAATCCTCAAAATCCTTTTTATCAATTAGGCCTCTATTTTCTTTATTTTCCATTGTTTCCTTGATTTTCCTCCTCACATGCAACCTGTGACCTTTCACATTTCTTTTCTCCTAATTTGCATTATTTTCATAAATATATGTGACAAAATGTTAGTTTTCCTTTCCAAAGCCTTTGGCATTGCTTTTGCCAAAATTATTTAGCCATAATAACTGAAATGAACACCCATTGGGATGTTTTTCCCAACATTTAACTTGGAATACATGTCCCATGATAGTGGTCTTATATTTGTATATTTATATGGATTTTTAACGATGGTTTTTACATTGAATTTATGGAAGATAGAAATATTCAGCATTTTCCTAAAATTATGGTTAAAATTGTAAAATAAAGTAACATAATGGAGAGTCAATTCACTTTAAGAGAAAGACTAATAATACAAATTTTATAAAGGGAAAAAACTTTGTAATTATTTTATTGAATACATTTTTATTTTAATAGACCAACTTTTATGATGAAAAAATTAGTAATAATCTAAAAAAAGAATGCGAATGATTCCAGAGAATGTCAACCCAAAAAAGAAGTGTGAAATTTATATAAACCTAAAGGACCGAAAAAAAAGTGAAAGTCCAACCATATATAAACCGTGTCTAGAAATTACATTATTAAATCAAAGGATAGGGTCTAGTTTCATCCCCAAAATCCTAATTTATATTGAAGAGAATATCCATCATCTCAAAAGATGGGGTCCAGGGTTTCACCCCAAATTCCTAATTTATAGTGAACAAAATATCGCTCCTTGAATCTAGTTTATAGTTAATGAGATATTCATCATTGAATCAAAGAATGGTGTCGAGAGTTTCAACCCGAAATCGTAATTCACTGTGAACAAAATATCCATCATTGAATCAAATAATACGGTCTAGCATTTCATTCAAAAATCCTAATTTGTCACCAAAAAAAGAGTCTAGTTTTGATATCAAAACCTCGTATTCTGTAAAATTTAAAACCATAATGAAAAAATAGTGGCAAAAACCCTTTCGACATGGAAGATAAAATCTTCAGAGAAATCATTACATTCTACAAAATCGAAAATTATAATGAAAGATTATTGGGAAAACCCCTTTATACATGGCAGATAAAACGTTTGGAAGCCCTTTAGATATGGCAGAAAAAAGCTTATTCTTTTAAACCAAATTGAAAAAAAAAGGTCTAAAATCATCTTTGTGCAGATAGACTCAACCAAATATCATTGAGATGGAACATTAGTGTAGTTGTGGTATCAACTACTACCTTGGAGGGATGTAGCATCCTTCAACAATGGAGTAAAGATAGTGAGAGCCTCATGAACAAACAAAATATTCTATAGAATATCTTTGAAAGAGCACTTACCAAAATTTTTAGGGGAGGAAAGAAAGATATTGTCCCTGATACAAAGTCCACGAGCAGGTTTCATACTCGCACTAGAACTATGGAAGGATAATGTGGGTGTCACTGGAAGAGGCACTAGAAAACTAAAAGTGAAGACATCGAGAAGCACACCGCACAAATCTTTCACCTCCACTCACGCATGCGAATTCCTAGGGTTACGCCTAGGGATTTCAATAATGGGGCATACTTGTCAATAATGGTGCATACTTGTGCTTCCAGATAAGGAAATAATGTCCTGCTATATGTTATGTGAGTTGCAAAGATATGAGTTACATACTTAATTCACTTTAGCAAATACATTTTAGCTTGCAGGGATCCCTGGTTCGCAAACGATTGAAAACTTGAGATATTCAGATGGCATTTCCTTTCTCTACGCACTTCTGATTAGAAGGTTTCCTGAAGAAATACATTTGAAATTATAATAATATATCTAACACTTGAGAAATATAAATAGTGTTCTTCACTGCCGTAACGTTCATGAGAATTCCGGTTTCTTCGGGAATATTACGCTAAAATATATATTTATATTTCTAATATTTATAAGATAAAGAGAAGTCTGAGTATTTCTTTCACTCTATAATTTTTTTTAATAACATTAATTTAAGTTTAAAGTGTGACTTTTAAGTGTATAAATGGATATAAAGGGTTTATAAAATATGTGGTGCGCTTGATAAATTTTAGTTGAAATTAACCACAAAAATGGTTAAAAACGAAAAATAGTCTGAGCACAAAGGCAAAGAAAATAGGAAAATAAGATGTAACCTTTTGTATACAGAGTAGATCATAGCTACCAAGTTTAAATTTTATTTTGGATTGTATATAATATGATAAAATTATTATTTCGGGAAAAAAGTGATAATATACATGTCAAATACTTGGATATATACACTTCATTTTCTCAAACAAATAGGTATTTTTATTATTTTTTTTCTAGTTATTTTTAAGGTTTGAATAATTTGTACTAACCCTAGATATATAACAATTTTAGAAATATTGTTCATTAAATAAAATAACCCACATTCTCTCTTCCCTTTGAAAACTTAAATCTAGCATGGCTTTTTGGTTTTAGCTATTATTAGTCTAGAATTCTTATCTAATAAATAAATACAAAAATTATTATTTTGAAAATATTTATTTAGAATTTGTGAAATTAAAGACAAACATAAAATTGAAAGATAGATTTTTTCTAATTTGACAATTATTTCTATTTCCTTTAGCACAATTATCTATATCTATTCGGGCCTTAACCTTCTATGACCATGAATCTTGAGAAAAGAAACACAATCAAAGAGGCAAAGCATACATAATAGTTCCATCACCTGAACCTAAACCTTCTATGACCATGAATCCTGAGAAAAGAAACACCATCAAAGAGGCAAAGCATACGTAATAGTTTCATCACCCGAACACTCCTAGATCCTTAGGAAGCACTCGTATGTTACGAGTATTTCTTTCATTAAGGAGGTGCTTGAACAAACAACAATGTGGATGAACTAACTTGAATTTCAATGAATCATTCGATATTCAAATTGTATTAATCAATTTTTGGATTTTTTCCCTGGTTCTATCGAATTTGGTAATTATGAGGTAGAAATGCTAATTGAAAAATCTAACCATTCGGGGTTTTTGCTATTTTAGATACAATTTGGTGATACAATTTTTGGTTCAATTGTGAATTTGATATTTTAAAAGGCTCATTTAAATGTATAGGTTGATTCCACACTTTGAACAAACCTCTGGACACTCAGACTTATACATATCATACAACTCAAAATTAAGATTCAAAGAAACCTCTTGAGATGTACAAAACTAGCCCAAAAAAATACCATAAAGAAAAAAAAAACGCTTTATATTGTTTATAAATGTGTTAGAAAACCTACACAGATGAATCTAGCTAGTAAAGGTTGAACACACAACTTTGCAGAGCAAAAACATTGAAAGAATAGAAAGAACAAAAAAGAATGATTGATTCAGAAAATAGGTTACAATGCTCATGATATAGAATTATTTAGTGAAGATCCCAAGGTAATGCGCCATAGTGGTGATAAATGAGAGAATTCGACACCTACAGAAAGTTCCAGAGAGTTCGAGCCAGTTGCGGAGTGAAAGGAGCAAATCAAGGAGTAAATCATGCAGAAGAACTAGCTAGTTATGGAGTGAAAGGAGGAGAAAACTAGGGAGTAAAACATGCAGAAGAACTATGGAGTTGCGAAGTGAAAGGAGGAACAAATCAAGGAATAAATCATGCAAAGAGGATCTTGCATGTAGTCCCATGCTATAACTAAGTGTCCGCAGGTGTGAGTAATGAACGTCGTAGGTGCGTAGTACCTCTAACACCCCCCTGAACACCACTATGGGGAAAAATAGAAAATGGGCCCTGACAACTAAGGCCAAAGGTCACCCAAAATACAATGCAACTTGTAGTAAAATTGAGGAAAAAGGGAAAACCCCGTGGGAAAATCCCCCCCTCAAAATACAATGTAATCAAAAGAAAAGAGGAAAAAAAGATAGTTGCCAAGCAACTGTGTCCTTCACTCCAAGACAATCTCATAGAGAGTGAAACTTCTGCGCAGTGAATATCTTGGTGAAGATGTCTGTATTTTTTTCTGCTGAAGGACAGAACTGCAAACCAATGACCCAATCATGTACTAAGTCTCTAATGTAGTGCATATGGATCTCTATGTGCTTTGTCCACTGCCACTGTACTGGATCCCTGCAAAATTTGAGAGTCGTTTGGTTGTCACACCAAATGATAGTGGGCTGGTGGAACTGGATGCCCAACTCAGTGAGGAAGTGTTGTAGCCACAGAGCTTGAATGGTGATGTTGACTACTCCTTTGTACTCGGCCTCAACTGAAGAGAGAGCAATAGCAGCCTGCTTCTTGCTTGACTAATAAATAGGGCCAGACCTTAGACTTAGTGAATATCCAGAGGTGGACTTGCGATCAATGTTGTCTCCTGCCCAATCAGAATCTCTGAAGCCAAGGAGATTCAATGTAGTGCATGCTGTATAGTGAATCCCGAAGATGATGGTGCCCTGCACATATCAGAGGGTGCACCTAGCAACATTCCAGTGTAGCTCATGCAGCTCCTGCATGTATCTAGAAACTGCCCCTATTGTATATGAGAGATCTGGTTTGGAGTGGGTGAGGTACAATAAGCTCCCCACTAGCTGTCAATAGAGAGTATTGTCAACTAATGGAGTGTCACCTCCATCCTCAAGGTGGACCCTAGACATAAAAGGAGTTGGTGCTGGCTTGCAGTCAGTCATATGAAATCTATTGAGAAGATCCCATGGATACTTAGCCTAAGAGAGTTTGATTCTTGTGGCATCCTAACTGATCTCAAGACCAAGAAAGAAGTTAATGGACCCATGTCTGTCTTCAAGAACATATCATGCAAGGTGCTCTTGACTACAACAATGGCTGAAGTCGAGTTTCCGGTGACCAGGAGATCATCCACATACAAAACTAAGATAAGAGGAGAATCATGTGTCTTGAGCATGTAAACATTCGGATCAGACTTACATATTTTGAAGTTTTGTGATAAGAGAAAAGAATCCATCTTCACATACCAAGCTCTCGGGGCCTGCTTAAGGCCGTAGAAGAAAGGAATTCTTCACATCCATCTGATGTACTTCTCACCCTTGGGTGGCCGCAATGGCAAGTGCAAGGCGTATAGAATCCGTCTTTGCTACTGGAGCAAGGGTCTCATCATAATTAATGCCATGCACTTGCTGGAAGGCTTTGGCTACTAGCCTGGCTTTCTGTCTGGTGATTTGCCCATATACGACACTATTGGTCCTGTAGATCCATTTGCATCAGACAAGTTTCCTTCTTGAAGGAAGGGGGGCCAAACCTTAGGTCTGATTCTTGAGGAGGGAGTTGTACTCCTCCTCCATGGTGGACTCCTAAGAGGGATGTCCAACAACCTCAGAATAAGATTCCAGATCAGAGGACTAAACCAAATTACAATGTTGGGATGGCATTGGTTTAGTGGTAGTGAGGGCAAGAGGAGGCTCAATAAACTCTGAGCTAGTCCTCCACAGATTAGAATTATCCCCAATAAGACCATTTCTAGCAATTGGGTGGTCTTGTGCACATATCTCACTTAAGCTCCGTATTCTCTGATTTATGACAGGGGATGTTGATTCATTGCTGGAAGCCCGATCGGGGCTTGGATGTGGATCATCATATGCATGCACTAGATTTGTATCTAAAGACTCTTTCTCTGCATCTACATGATCTGTATCTGCAGCTGAGTGTACTGAGTCATCAAATCGATCATGAGGTAGATAAAAGGTATTTGCATGTGGTAATTGAGGTACATGCAAAAGACATTCCTCAAATTGGACACTTCGCTCAATAATGAGCTTGTTCTTAGAGGAAATCGGGAGTTGGTATACCTTCACACCATCAGGGTATCCAACAAAGATTCACTCAATGCTCTGTGGATCAAGAGCTTTCCTCTTTTTAGAGGGGATCCTAGCCCATGTGGTGAGCCCCAGTATTGTAGCAATAATGCTGCAACTCTTGGGACTCCCTTCTTTAATTTTATCAACCCGGTAGTTCGTAACAAACTTGGAAGCGACGGTGTTGTATGCACAAGTACTAGCTCTTGTGGCATATGTCACTTGGTCAGCTGGCACAAGTCTGCTAGGGGCTTAAGCCAACTTCTATGAGCTCTGAAAGGAAGCTTTTTAACTAATGGACGAAAGCCAACTCAAAGGAAGCTAATCTACTTGCGGAAAGAAACTGAAAAGATGAAAGGAAATGCAAACCCTCGCAAACCCTAATTTTACCAGCTAGCCCTACTGATGCGAAAAAAAGGATGAAAGCTACTGAAAGAGATGCGATTGAATTCTAGGAAGGTAAAATGCATGTGTCTAAGTTATCACTATCTGAAGAAAACATCTTTTTGTATTTCTGAATAAGTTGTCAGAATTATCATGCATGTTCTTTCACTGTTTTTGACTGTGCAGAGGAGGATCGGTGAGAGAAAATGCTTGCAGGAGGTTGGGAAGGTTCAGAGAGGGCCTAAGGGGTCCCTAGCACCTTTCTAGAGAGTTTCACAGAGTTTGGTTACCAAGAAACCTCATTCGTGAGCTTCTACAGGAAGTCTGCAGGGGTTCTACAGGATGTTCTGGAATTTCTACAGGATGTTCTGCGATTTTCTACAGGATGTTTAGAAATGGGATTTTGGAGCATGGATTGAGGAATGAGTATAGAGGTGAAATAGGGGTGTAGGGGAGTTTAAGACTTGGAGGATGGAGTTGAGGAGTGGTGCAGATGGTTAGATTTGTTCAAGGAGGGATGAAACAATGTTGCACAAGAAGATGAGAATCATGGCAAAGTAAGCGAATGAGACAAATGCAAGGTAAGGGTTCTAAGTGAAGGATGAAACAAGTAGGTTGGATGGAGTATGTGCAGGTAAGGAAGGGTAATAGGTACTCTGCAAGTGGTTTTTCAAACTGGACAAACAAACACTTATAAAAACTATGACCTAGTTACTTTACTCTATTCTGACCTAAGTAACAACAAAAGGAAATGAAGAGCAGTTTATTCGAAATGAAATGCGTGAAATAACTTATGCAACTAAGAAATCATCAACTGAAGCATTTAAACACTACTAATATCAGCATCTGCAAAAGAGGATTCCAACACTAAGAATTGCATGACAAAGGAAAACAATGTTTTTGTTGGCAGCAATGTCACCTTTGTCCCAGCTCACAATTCCACTGAGGGAGAGGTGAGAACAGAGGTGCTTGAGGCCTTTTTCCAAGGTTCCTTTCTGTTAGTAACCTATCAAATCAATCTGAACATGAAAAGCTACATTAATCATAAAAAACAACCTAAATAACAAAACAAGATTTAAATCTAAATAGCAGATTTTATTCTAAGAATGCAGCAAAGACACATTAAAGTAAACAAAGGAGGTACTGGGCACTTGAGATGGGCTCAATTCCAAGAGCTACAGCCTCCTAAGAGAGATTTAGAGCTGGTACAAAGCTGGATTCATCTTTATTGAGCAAGAAAAGAAGAATTACATCAAAAACTATCCGCAAGGGAAAGCTTGAAAATGTGCTGAAATGTAGAGCTAAACTATTGCCTAAAAAATGACTAAAATCGAACTACAAACTAGCTAAATTCTACCTACAAAGTGACTAACTACTGGCTAACCAAAATGAGGCCCTAAGCCTTCTTATCTATACAAATTTATGACCGCAATAGTCCTCCTAAACTTTAGGGACTCGGCTGCCCAAAACTTGCAGTTAACAGCAGTCCTACTTGACTTGCTCAGCTGCCCTTGTGATAATCGATTTGGTGGCCCTTGAACTCCGAGATGATGGTGGAGAATTCAAGGTAAGGGCCCATAAATGAAGGGGTCACCTTCCTAAAAATCCTCCCCCTTGTTCTTCCACGAATTTGGCTGCCAAGTGCTCATTTAAACCTTTGATTTTGTCTCCAAATTGACCAAAAAGACTACATAAAGCACACATTAGACTTGTTGGCATAATGACTAACCCAATTCACTCTATTAGCATAAATATAATAAAAAACATGAAATAAACTAATGAGAATGGTGGATTAAGTCGAATTAGGAGGCTGAGTGAGCCCATATAATTATCCAGTTTTGGGGCTCATCACCATGCTCGGGAGCCGAAAACACAGAAGTGGGTGACCTCTGATTTAGTGCCTCTCCAAGCATCAAAGGGGGTCTGATCCTTGATAGATCTATGAGGAGATCTATTATGGATGTAGTTAGCACAATCAAGTGCTTCAGCCCATAGATTATGAGGTAGTGACTTAGCATGCAACATGCAGGAGTGCATGGAACTATGTGCTGCAACTGTATCTCAGACTCAAGGAAAAGGTTCTAAAGTGTTGCGTTAACGTATTTGCTCCCATTGTCTGTATGGAGGGCTTTGATCTTTCTCCTTGACTGTGTCTCTACTAGTGCTTTGAAATCTTCAAAGTGCAAAAAAACTTCAGATTTGGCCCTAAGAAGATACACCCAAGTATACCATGAGAAATCGTCAATAAATGTAAGCACATACCTTGCTTTGCTGATGGAAGCAAGAGGAAAGGGCCCCATGAGATCACTATGGATCAGATCTAGAGGAGAGAATGCTCTGTGAGTCTTGTCAGTGTCAAAATTTTCTCTAGGATGTTTGCCAAGAACACACCCTTCACAAACTCCTTTGGAGAAACTGATATTTGGAAAGCCTTCCACCATCTCATGCTTGCTTAGCTGCTGCATATATGTGTAATTTAAGTGACCAAACCTTTCCTGCCAAAGCCTACTACTATCATCATCATGTGTAATCAATAACAAGGATTTAGATTCAATAAATTCATAAAATGTCTATAGTCTAGCTCCATTGTTTACCTCACTCGTTGCAATTTTGGAGCTGCTATGTAGGTCATATATGTTCACTACATCTGGAGTGAATTCCACTCTCTTTCCGGTGCTAGAATGAGTGATCTGATAAACTGAAAGTAGGTTTACCAAAAGTTTTGAAACATGAAGCACATCTTCAAAGATTTGGTGTAAAAGTTCCACTCTACCTTTTCCGCTGATCTAGATAGGTGAGTCATCTCCCATGAGGATGGGAGGTCCTTTGCATGCATCCAAAGAGGAATAGACTTCCTTTGCATTAGCCATTTTATGTGATGCACCATAATCTATAATCCATGCATCATGGGAAGAGTTAATTGCAACTAAAGCATAAAAATTATTACCTTTCTCGTGTAGCAGATCCTTAGCTTTCTTCTTGGCGCCCTGAGGGATGTGGTCCCCATGGTTGTGCTTCTAAAGGATATCTTCCATTTGGTCAATTTGTTTCTTCATGCAAGAGGATTCTTGATGGAACCCTCGATGACAGTGGGCGCATTTGTCTCCTTTCTTCCCTTCCTCATTTCAGGAGCCAGAGGTGTCATTGAAGTGTTTCGTGTACCCCTCCTTGCTTGGATCGAATGCACTTTTCTCTTGTCATTTTGCTGCTTATTTTTTTGATTTGAATTAGATCTATGATTGTTATTGTGGCTGCCATCATGCACAACAAGTGCATGTGCTTTGGGAGGTTTGATTTTCCCCATGCCAATGAGTTTATCTTTCTCAAAAGTGAGGGACTCCATGTACTCTTTGAGAGAAGGCATAGTGTAGGATTTACCTATTGTGAGCCTTAATGAATGAAACGTAGACACAAAGACGAAGTATTCTAGTCCAAGATTTGACATAATAAAGAGAACTTGGTGACTCTCCTCCTTGGATTTGTCAATTCCACAACCCTTGAGTTGCAGAAATAGATCATTATATTTGGTGAAGAAATCTTCAATTCTGTCATAGTTCTATGGATGCAATGAGAGTAGCTCCACTTCAAGAAGATGTCCTTTCATCTCATCCTATTTCCAATAGAGTTCTTCAACCTTCTTCCAAATCTCATTGGGAGTACTGCAACTAGATAGATGAAACTCCAACTCTCAGGAGATGCACATGCATATGGATCCATGGGCCTCATCCATGCGGTTGAGGTACTTGGATTTCTCTATGGATGATGTGGGTTCCACTTCTGCAGCTATGGTAATGTTGTACAACCCTTTCTAATGAAGGTATCCAGTGATTTGGTCCTTCCATTCGTGATAGTTGTACGATGTTAGGATTGATGCTTTGGGAAACTCCATTTTTCTATCAATCTTCGATCTCCAAGCTGTAATACCTGCAAAATAAAGTACTAGTTCCCGTTTTATCTAGAAATCTATGGGCTCTGATACCATGCAAATGAGTTAGAAAACCTACATAGATGAATCTATCTAGTAAAGGTTGAACACACAACTTTGCAGAGCAAAAACACTAAAAGAATCGAAAGAATAGAAAAGAATGATTGATTTAGAAAATAGGTTACAATGCTCATGATATAGCATTACTGGGTGAAGATCCCAAGGTAATGCACCATACTGGTGACCAATGAGAGGACACAACACCTACATCAAGTTTCGAAGAGAACTAGCTAGTTGTAGAGTGAAAGAAGGAGAAAATCAAGGAGTAAATAATGCAGAAGAATTAGTCAGTTGCAAAGTGAAAGGAGGAGAAAATAAGGGAGTAAATCGTGCAGAAGAACTAGCCAGTTGCATTGTGAAAGGAGGAGAAAATAAGGGAGTAAATCATTCAAAAAGGATCTTGCATGTAGTCCCATGTTCTAACTAAGTGTTCACATGTCCCAGTAATGAAGGTCTTAGGTGTGTAGTAACTTCGACATTGTTACCATGGAAAGCAGGTGCTTGCTTTACAAGGTTATTGATAACAATTATAGAATCCATTGATTTGGAGAAAATAATTGTACTAGCTCGATTGCACATCTAGTGCACTTAAAACATAAAAGGACAAATGAAAATATGGACTATGTTGCAGCTTGCTTCTTCTTAGATTCAGTCCAAATTAGTGACTTATTTGATCATGAAAAAAGTACATAACGATCTATCTATTCAGTACAAATACTACTTTATTTTGAAGAAGAGATAGTTTTATGTGAAGACAATCTCGTTTCTAGGTTTTTCCCCGAATAATTATTCCTTAAGCAAACTTTAGCATAATCGGTAAGCATGAGTTATTATGTGAAATTTAGTACATCCAAATTTTCTCTTTCATTATTTGACTTAGTGCTTATTTGTTGCATTCCAAAACATTCTCAAAATTTATACATAAGAGTAAACATTATAATTTTGCTGCATCACATTATGCATAAAACAAATGCAGTGGATGACGAAGTTGATCATGATGTCCAATATTATAGCGTCATTGATGAATAAAAGAATAATCTTATGATAAGACAAAAAAAAGAGTGACAAAATTACTAAGAATAGTAGATAAAAGACAAGGGAACCCACATAGGCATTGTCACCGATGTCACGCTGAGGAAAATGTTGCAGTTGCCTGAACTAAGTACAATACATAGTGAAAGGTATAATAGAGGTGGACTGTAACTCCATGACAGTTCATCAAGACTTCACCAAAATATTAAGGAAAATAGGAAATAGATTGAGATAATTAGTCCCACTATATGATAGGTTCCATAGTCAATTTTGATTCACTTGAATTTAGTTGAGTTTAGTTATAACTTTCTCTAGTTATTTATTATTGTTGTTTATTTCTTTGTCTTCTATGTAATTTATTTAAATAATTTTGAGTAATAGAAATTTATTATTGTTGTTTGTTTCTTTGTCTTCTATGTAATTTATTTAAATAATTTTGAATGATAAGCATATTTTTTCACTCCATTCCATTTTTGAATTCAATCTCTGTTGATTTCCTCTTTCACATTCTTTGTCATGGTATTAGAGTTTGAAGTTGGATAATACACCAAGGAGAGAAAATTTTCAATTTCTTTTTATGAACACAAAGGAGGAGCTCGTTTTTTTGATGCTTGAATTCATGGAGAAGTTGCTGCAATCTAGCTATTTTTTTTAATTTTTTTTTAATTGGAGCGACCATCGTAGTTATCGAAAGATTCATTACATCGCATAGGATTTTTTATTTTTTTTAATTAAGTAGTTCATCACACTAAGCTTTTGTTGAAATAGGAAATTACCAAACATTATTCCAACCAATTGTCACTAGTCAAATTTGGGCATGAAACTCACTCGAGCATGTGGCGGGAAATTCAATAGGAAGCTCTAGGCACAAAGGGCTTGACTTCGAGGACGAGAGCCCCAAGAGGAACTTGACAAAGCATAAACAAGTAAGCGTTAACATTGGAGACCATATTTAATTTCCATAACATATGCTTCTCCAAATAATATGACATCAAAGTGAAGGTTATTGTGCTAGAGCACCAAAGAAACACGAGCCACCACAAGTTGATTTTTATTCGACAAATGAGATAAGTCATAAGACCTTTATTAGAGTATTCGTAAGCCTTTTAAAAATGTTATTTTAATGTAAGGTGATACTTCAAATATCTTTTTCCATCATATTTGTAAGTTTCTACGTAAAAAGGTGTTTCCTTTCTTAAAAAAATGTGATTCAAATTCCTTCACAAAAGGAGTATTAAAAAAAGAATATTATTCAACATTTTAAGAAAAGTGAATTTGAAAGGATGTTGTTTCATTTCAAATGATTTTTTTCCAAGTTTTTTTTTAAATGTGTAATTTATAAGAGAATCAACGTGCTTCCATACCCAAAAAAAATTACTTTATCTAGTGCTTTGCACAAACCCTGGTTTTGCTGGGAGAAACTTATGGGTTTTGGCCTTTACAGATGAAGACATTTTTGCAAGCCCAAGAGGGTTGGGATACGCTTCATAATTATTATATAGAGTATAGGTTTTAACCCTGTACATAGATTTCCTTCATAAGAATTCTAAAAATAGAAAATAAACTATGGTGATAGGATACAACATAAAATCAATATATATATAAAGATTTTCCCTTGGATCCCAAAATCGGGACTACCAGATTGATTTTTAATTATTTTCCTTTCAATGTTACGATACATTTTGTACATGTGAAACATCCATAAACCCCAATCCATTGACCCTGGATTAGAACATTATCGTAGTCCCCTTAATCGGATCTACAAAATACCATGGACAGAAAACCATGATGCCCAAAAGCATGTGAGAAATCCATGCACAAAACCATAGGTATGTCCACCCACGTAATATATGGTCCAAATTTCTTTCTCTGGGGCACTGCCCTGGAGACCGTGTAGGGGGGCTACTACCCTCCATGCATACCCTGCAGCTACGAGGGCGTCTCCCCCTCGTGTAACTCCTCTGCAGCACCCCACGTAATGTACAGGTGACATTGCCACCCCCATTATCACTAGATGACACGTAGGGTAGTTGTCGAAATAATATAACACACCGACTCACAAAGCATTGGAAAACCATGACCAATAATCAAAGGAATGAAACTATTCAATTGAGAAAAAAAGAACATAGAACCAAATGTAAGACACAAAATTCAGTCAATGACTCTATCTTCAACATGATATGCACATCAACAATCAAAAAGCCTTGAGATATTTTGAAAGTTTCAGACCAAGGAACAGACAAAGTGAACATAATAAAATTTCACACATTATGGGATTAATTCGAAACCTAGAATATTACAGACACAAACAATATTGACATGACATTACGGGTTGTAATAGGCAATCTAGAATCCAGATATTTTATAACTTTATCAGTAGAATAGTCAATGATATCACTTTTGGCACATGAAACAACACTTAACCTGATAGAATATCATGAAATAAGATTTCAAAGAACAATTCTCTCTTGGTAGAGGCAGAGGTAGAGGATATATAGGCAATAAAAAATGAGGGAAAGGGCAAGGGAGCGGCATACCAAAACATCATCATGCAGTAGAGTAGCCGATACCTACACCAAACCAGACATAGAGAAGGATAATATGGGGAAAATTTAATTTCCAATGCTATTATTGCAAGAAATTTGGGCATTATGAACATGAATGTAGAAAGAAATAGTCATTTCAACAATTAAGGAGTGTCCATCTCTCCAACAACGAAGCAGAATCCTCTGAGACCATGTTTCTTTCTTATCATCTTTCTGAAGACAGTGATAGTGAGGACCCTTTGTTTCTAGATAGTGGTTATAAAAACCATATGATAGGAAACACAAATATACTTTTTTCAAATGATGCTTCCATAACATCTGAAATTACTCTTGGAGACTTCTCCCATATTAAAGTTGAAGGGAAAATTATTGTCCCTATTCTTACTTAATAGAATCAACAAAAATATATACCTGATATTTCTTGTGCTCCACATCTGAAGAATAATCTCATTAGTATAGGTCAATTGATGAAACATGGTTATGATGTAATATTCCAAGGGACCACATGTTGTATCTATGACAAACCTTCCAATAAAATACTGATAGAAAAGGTTAAAAAATGAAGAATATAATGTTTCCATTGACTATTAGAATTTGAAATCTTTCACAGTTCTTACATTACTTCAGAAACATTCTATCGTCATTCATCTCCCCTTTCTGAATGAAAAATATTGTAAGGTCACTATTGAGATGACTCAAAACTTAATAATCTAAATTTTATTACTTGGATAATTTAATAGTAAGAACAATACACTTTGTTTGATTAGTTAGTTATGAGAATAAACTATGCACTTTGGTTTATTAGTTATTTATGATAATAAGCTATGCAATCTGGTTGACTAGTTGTAATGGAGAATCAGTCAAGTATACATGTAGACGTGGCAACTGAATATATATACATATATATATATATATATATATATATATATATAGATTTGCACGTAAAAATTATGAAGGAAATATATTAAATGTGTTAGCATAAAAAAATATGTGCATATAAAATACTCCCAATGAATGCACGAAGGCCATGAAGGGAGTTGAAACCCTTTTTTCTAGTTTGAGAAAGCTGAAGGAGTTAGCTACATTCGAATAAATTGGAAAACATAGTTCGAAGCAAAAAAAAAAAAAAAAACGTGTCCAGAAAAGCGTAAAAGGAAAAAAAGGAGTAGCAGATAAAAGAGACGGCTAGAGAAGGATACCACGAGGTTGCTAAAGAACTGAAAGAGAATCTGGAAAATGACAATGGCTCAAGATAATTTCCATTAACCCAAAACCCTTATTTTGGAGAAACTCTGGGAGAAAATGATAATGACTGCGAAACGACCAATGGAAGATAATGTTGGTGTGAGACCCTAAAAAGGAAGAATACTATGTGGGGGTTAATGTTAAATACTTCTTTCACCTATGAAGGGTGTTTTTCTCTGCTAGAAAAGAGTTACAGTGTAGGGGAAGTTGGTGAAGAACTGACTTATGGTTGGGAGGCCCAAAGTGTTCTTAGCATAGATCAAGGATACTGAGGTAAGTATCATAAATCCAGGATAAAACTGGTATGAGAACTATGTTGCATGTATATGTTGTGTTGTTGTTTTTTATCTTTATTCACTCTTCTTCATAGATTTTGCAGGAAACTTCATCAAGCTTATGCCTAGATAAGTAGGAGAATTAGTGGATGAATGTTAGAATTTGTCACATAAACTTTTCCTCTAATAGTGTAAGTTATTTTATTTAAAAATAAAGGTTTATATGTAGAAACCAGGGTTAGTGAATCATTACTAGCTTGAAACCAATGACTTGGCACAATCCCTGGATTTATGCGAACTGTGACAATGTACTAAACTAGGTTATATTAAATAAAAAGAACTTTTTAAACTGTCATACTCTAAGTGTATGAGCAATACTGATATAAAAATAAGAGAATACGAATAACAAAAAGAAAATAAATAAAAGTCTAATAATATTATTATATATTATTTTATATATAATATTATCTATATATATATAATATAATATATATATTAATATATAATTTCTATGAAATTTACAACACTTATTAGTGCATATTTAAGTAATCAAAGGAAAAATGCAATAACTCTACTAATTTTCTTAAATGAGAACATATAAGGGAGTCATATTGTGAATCACATCATAAGTAAGGGCCACCACAAATGATAAACCCTCACAAAGGGACAAATATACCCAACCAAAACATTTATAATTTATGTTTAACAAAAAATTCCAATATATTGATATAGAGGACCACAATGGCCTGAGTAGCCAAAGTCCTTGTTAACAAAAAGAAAACAATGTAACCTGGGAAGATTTTGAAACCGTAAGGGTTTCCCAAAATTGGGAGAAACATTGTCAAATAAGAGAACCAAAAGCTTTATGGGATCCCTCTCTTGGAGGTTTACATATGACCCGACCTATAGGACAAGAACTAAAGTTCACCATTATAGGGAGCACAAAATGACCACCAGAAAAAAAGTTTTGACATAACATTCGAATAAGGACAACTTGCATACTTACACTCCATTATTTTCATAGTATAAGGGCTCCTATCTAGGGAGAGAACCTTTCAAATTAGAGACAATAAAAAAATAATAACACAACCCTCTTCAATATAATGAACCCTGGAAAGGTAAAAATGACAAACTAAAGGAGAAGACTAATTAGGTTATCAAAGGGGAAAGCCATACCTACGAGGAAACTTCGATAGCGGTGAATTGTGATTCTAGTGTATACATGATAAATGAAGTAATGGAAAAATAGAAAAAGAAAACAAGGGAAAATACCATGTCATAACTATGGAAATAATCAAAAGCCATTTCGAATGCATAATTAAATACATAAAAGAAAAAATAAAAGGAGAAAAATACCTTACATCTACTTGATAATCTCTCAATTTGCATCCTAAAGGAAGGATTAATTGTTTGATGTCTGGAATGGGACATCAATGGGAAATAACCATTAACTTGCGATGAGTAGCACACCTTTGACTAACCTAACTCTAACAATAGAGGAAACTCTGAGTAGAAGAATGAAAGTAAAAGGATAGAATAGTAATAGAATAAGAGGTCAAGTGGGGCCCTTGTGATATTATAGCTATTCTTGATAAGGAATCCTTATCTATACTTGTCAAACCCTACTTTCAAGAGTGAGCAACTCACTCTTCACTTGAGAAATTAACAAACCCTCACGGACTCCTACAGTGGTTACGTAACAACTGTCTAAGCATTTCTAGGACATTGACTCCTCACAGATGATAAATGAAGGAACCAGGTCGAGATCCATCACATAAAATTGAAATTTATCACCTAAGACTTCCCAACATTCACACCCCAAATATTCGAGAGGCTTCGTCGAGGACTAATGAGTAAATACATTAGATTTTAAACTAAGGTTTTAGGTGAAATATATCATAACCTTTAATCTTTTAACAAAGACATAACGGTGTTAAAAAGTGTATGGAAGGTTCCTCCCATATCCATAGGAATCATATGTATATTTCCAACTTGAAAACAAGATTGTTCACTTACAAGAAGTAGAGCGTGTTGAGAGGTATATGAAATATGTAATACAATAGAATTCAATTAGGAACTAAATGAAGAAGTCACTAATCAAAGATGTGTACAGGGTGTATAACTTTACCAAAGATGCCAAAATTGTTTTAAATGAATTTTCTATGATCTATGTTAGAAATTAGTTCATGGAGTTATGAATGAAATAAAATATTGCGGAAAAAAATAAAAAAAGCGCGTAAAACAAGAGAAACACAAATATATGTGGTTCACCCAATTTGGACTGCATACATTGTGAAACATCGAGTCCTTCATTTTATATTATACAGAAAATGAAGAGATACAACCTATAATAGATCCACTATAGTTTATTCTTTGCTCTCACATAGTCTCCTCTCTCTCTCTCTCTCTCTTTGTGGAGAATAATAGTCCACATTTGCAATATAATTTCCTCCTATAAACCAAGGTTGTGCCCTCAAGCATAAAAACACTAAATTAGCATAACTTCTATTGGCACATCATATGCCTAATGAACGCCCTCAATTTACTACGAAATTACAATACTTTACAACGAAAATTTTCATCTATTTTTAGCTTTGAGAGCACTCCCCCTTGATGGAAATTAAATGGGTGGTGTTTTCGCCTAATTAGGAACAGGAATCCAACACAACTGAAACAAAAACCTCTGAACAATCAGGAAAATAATGAGTCTCCATAGCCAACAATTTAATCTTGAGAAAACATCATTGTCTATTTTGAAGAGTAATTATTACAATAGTATAGTACTGTTGATATAAACACCATAAAGCTAGAGTATTCACACCGCATATTTAGAGCTTAAAGAGATCACAAATATATATTATCATGGTAAAATCAAGAAATTTCATAAAATTGTGTGTTTTTTTTTACCAAGAAATATTAATAAACATAAATTAAGTTATAACATATGAGGTTAATATTGATTTCCCTATCTGCCACCAATCCCAACTTTCCATATAAAAAATCATGGAGACAATTTAGAGTGAGTTAGAGTTTGGGAACATGAGAAAATGGTATTAAAGCCAAGTTTCCCAAACTATACATTATTTCCAAGCATGATTTTCATGTTACATAGAGGAATTTATAAAATTCCATTTGTATAAGATGGGGCAAATACACCATGGAAGAATTTCTAGAAGGTAACCCAATTGGAGAAGATTAAATATATGTGTATTCACTGTAGGAAGCTCTAATTCCTAGCAGTCAATTGATGAATATGATGAGGGAACTACAAACTAAGTTAGCCAATTTTCGGAAAAATCAAGAAATCCTACAAAAGGAAAATGTGGAACAAGAGAAAGTGATATGGAATTTCTCAAACTAGCTCAACTCCAACACTATAGAAGGAACAAGAGGTGACAAGAACATAGAGAAATGGTTAGGAATTAAGCTGGGAATAGAATTGAAAAGAAACAAAAGGTGGATTTTCATGGGGAATTATAAAATATTAGGCTCGCAACCTATGATGGGTAGGTGGAGGAAGGTATTGAATCATGGTTATTAAAGACTAACCATTATTTCTAAGTTTTTGATTATACAGCAAGGCCAAAAACTAAATTGGCCACCTAGCAGTTGTAGGGAAAAGCATAATTATGGCGAGAGGAATTATGGATAGTCTATTATCTATATGGGAAGGAAGTTAGTTGGGAGGCATTTTAATGACTCTTCAAAAGAAAATACATAATGGAACAATACTTTGACGACTGCGCGATATATTTTTACATATTAAAATTGGGTTAGATGACCATAGATGAGGTAATAACCAATTTTACCTACTTGGTGCAATACATAACTTATATTAATGTGGAAAAGGCAAAATTTCAATGATTCATAAGTTGTCTCATGTTGTCCTTTAAGAACAGATAGAATACAATAAACAAAAAAAATTGATGAGGTGATTTATATGGCCAAAGTTTGATAACATCAAGCAAATCAAATGAATAATAATGCAAAGTCATGGGCTAACCAAAAGAGAGATAAAACCTTATCGAAGAAGAGGGGGACAAAGAATCTGTAGGAGAAACACAATGGTAGTGGAGAACAACATCAGAATTCTAATAGAAATAAGGGACAGTCTCGAAAACTACCAACTCCATCTCTAACTAGATTGAAGCAAGATGAGCCTAGGAAAGTATCCAATGGTAAGGAGAGGGATCCATTGAAGTGTTTGGGATGTGGGGAGCCCCATCTCTTAATAAATTATCCCCATCACCCGAGGTTCACTCAGAATCTTCAAAATCTACAAAAAGCCTCTACCATGAACGATGTGAGCTAGAACATTCCTCACATCAGTGCAATATTAGAAGAACATCGGGCAAACCACCTATCCACCATGGTGGAAGTAAAATGTCAAATTTGTAACCAAAATATTTAAATAATAGGTGGCCTATGGGTTAGTCTAAGTTATGTTAATCCTAAAATTATAGACAAATGTAAATCAGTAACTAAAAAATTTAATACCCCTTGGCTAGTACAACTAGACACAAGAGCGAAGAGGAGAGTTACCAGAATGATAAAGGATTGTGGAGTGGAATTGGATGGGAAGACAATTTCTTTTAATTTAAACATATTACGTTTGGGTTCATATGTTGTGTTGATCGGTATTAATTGGTTATAAAAACACCAAGCCCTTGTAAATTATTTGTAGAAGATGGTCACCTACGTAATAGATTATGGGAGGCCATAAATTATTAGGGAAATATTTAGTCATGTTTGTTGATGACAAATATATTCTCTACAGCTCAAGAAGGCTTCCCAGAGTCGCTGTCAACTTTTTGTTATAAAAAAAAAATACCAATTAAAATGAAAATCGATAGCCTTAGAGGAGAGAGAAGTGGTTAAAAATTTTCTTAACATGTTCCAAAAATATATTTCAGTGTTACCTCCCAAAAGAGACATAGATTTATCAATAGAGCTGGTGGCTAGGGCTATTCTAGTGTCCAAACCTCTGTACCGAATGACAATTCCAAAATTGATGGAGATGAAATTCTAGTTACAGGAATTGCTGAAGGAAGGCTATATAAGGCCCATTGTATTCCCGTGGGGAGTACCCATATTGCTCGTCAAAAAGAAGGACATAAATTTTAGGCTATGTATAGATTATAGACAATTGTTGATCTTTCTTGATCTTCATTTCCTTTTTTCTCTTTTTCATAAGTAAGGGATGAGACCCATGAGAAACCCTTTGGAAGTGATAAATATACACAACCACAACATTTCAAAACCCTAAGGGCTTCCCATAAATGGGAGAAATTATGTCAAACAAGAGAACCAAAATATTTTCATGATTCCTCTCTTGGGGGTTTAGATATGACCAAAACCTAGAGGAAAATATGTAAATCTTGACATTAGATGGAGCATATAATGACCACCTAAAAGGAAGCTCTAATGCAACATTGAACCAGTGCTGACTTGCATACCTACACTTTGTAATTTCCATAATGGATGGACTTCCGTCTAGGAAGGGAGGGTATCAAATTAGAGACAATAAAAAAAAGAGTAACACAACCCTCTTCCATACAATGAACTTGTTGACAATGATGGAAATTCGTCAACTAAAAGGGATCTCCCTGATATGAAGTCGCAACTAGACCTCACACGGTTTGGTTTAGGAGTCCCATCTGGTATAAAGGCCCAATTTCCAAATCCACAAAGATATTGCTTGGCTCTAGTTGTCATCACGAGAGAGTGATGAAATGGTATGTTCAAATAACAAGGTAAGTGTGTTTGGTGAGTGTGCAATGCTACAGTGTCAAGGTTATCTTACTACAAAAGGGGCAAGAAAAGTGAGCCTCTAAGCGAGAAGTAATATTACCACACAGGAAGAGACACATGCGAATCAGGAAGGTCTGTCAAGCATCCAACAAAATATTCCACAACATATGCAATAGTCATTAAAACAAATAACAAGGAGGGATCCATCCACCATCCAGTAGAATAATCCACAATGGAAGTGATGGGAGTTATAACCAATGAGAAAGAAGGCTCTTTCTAGTGTCCTATGGAATGTTAAACAAGGCCGAGATAGCAGTGATAACCAATACATAACATTCTGTTGTGGTAAAAACACAACCCCCCCCATTATTGACTTGGTCAACTAAGATAATGGGGACCCTTTCTATAAAATTTTTTGGCTAGGCACCTTTTTGGATTTTTATTTTAGTTGATTGCCCTATGCTTCTGTTAATTTTTAGTTTTCTTTCGATTCTTGTTTTGATTGCTTGGTTAGAATCGATTTTTTATAAGCTTCACATTGACGCTTGTTTCGCCTCATTTGGTCAACTGGTTTGAAAATGGCACTCATTTGAAAATCTGATTATTTAGCTAGCCTGGGTTAAAAATGCATAAAATGTACAACATCGCATTTTGTAAATAAATTTGTCCAATAACGCATTCAGTTTAAATATTAGCTCGTAGAGGGTTTTACTAACATTTTTCATTATCCAGCCAAATAATTAAGCATCGGGACTTAAGAAATTCACTCCAATTTTCTAATCAAATCTTAATCTCGAAAAAACCAAACGTTCAAGTGGCTGTAGTTTATTTTTATAATTTTTCATATTTTCTAAATAGCTGTAGTTTTATTTTTAGTTATAGTTTAAAAACTTATGTTCATAAAAACAAAACAAAAAAATGAAAATTTAAGCTTAAAATTAAATTTTAAATTAATTAAATTAATTAATATATTATTAAATTAATTTTATTAAATTACATTTTAAAACAAATAAAACATACTATTAAATATTATTAATTAAATTTAATATTATTAATTTAATTAAATTTATATTTATATATATATAATATTATATATTATATATATATTATATAATAAAATAAATAAAATAAGTATCGGGTCGGGAGTTTATTTTATAAACCCCGATATGGCACACCTCCACCTTCCCAACGGCCGATACCCGATATCCCTTCCTCCCGACTTACCGATACCATAGGAGCTCATCGGATCGGAAAGTTATTTGAAGACCCCCGACATCCTCTTCCTCCCGATACGCCGAAATTTCAAAACGCCCGAAATTCATAAGGCATGAAGTATTAAGGTGACGGCATATATTAAGTATGTTTTAGTTTTATGTTAGTTTGAGTTTTTTAAGAACACTCATACGTAGGTTATGGTAAGTTATGGTAATATAGTAGGTTAGTATTTTATATAGGTTAGTATAGTTTATGTATGTGTTGTAGGTTAGTATATTTAAAATAGTTAGTTTTAATATATTAGATATGGTAATGTATATTAGTTAATATATATTAGCTAATATTATTAATATGTAATATATATTATATTATTTAAATTAATATATATTATTTAATTAATAGTTAAGATTAATTAATTTATAATATTTAATTGATTTAGATCGATATTAATTAGTTCTTAATTAGATTAAATTTGTTTAGAAATTGCTAATTAGATATTAGTTAGTTAGATTAATAAATAGATTTTTCATAATTGATTTAGTTTATAATTAGCAATTAAATTAGAATTAATTAGGGACTAATTTAGGATTTAATTTTTAATGATAATTTTGAGTTTTTTTAGCCCAGCAACAGAATTTCCAGATTTATATCAGATTTGACCCATCAACTTTGGAAGGTCATAACTTGAGTTCTACTTGGCCAAATGAGGCCCAGGACAGCTCATTAGAAAGAGAAAATCAAGCAAAACATTTTGAATGAGGTTTCACCAACAGATTTGATCATTTATTGGTCCAAAATTCAGGCAGAAGATCAGGCTCCGAATTTTGAAAACAAAATCAATTTTCTGAGTTATTGTTTTCAATTTCATTTGTCCAAAGACTCTTCTAATTGCAGATCCATTGGCCAATGATATCCTTTGCCAATCAAATCATTCCAAGCATCAATACGTAGCTTATATTTTGTTTTTAATTATTTATTTAAATAGAATTTGATTGGGTTTGATTTAATTGCCAGCAATGCCATTTTGATTTTATGGTTGCATTTTAATTTATTTTGATTTCTTTTTGCAGAAAAACAGTGAAAGAAATATGAAGAAAAAGATCTCAGTCAATGAGAATGCTCCAGCAATTGAAGATCAGAATTAGGAGCAAGTAAAATTGGATTTAGTAGAATTCTCTTGAAGAAACTCTCCTCTCTAACAATTCTTTTACAAAGACTATAAATAACAGATTGCAGAATGAAAGAAGGGCTGCTCTCCTCTGCAATTTTAGAGCTTCTAAAAGCACTATTGTAATTGGAATTTAGAGTTGTAGGAGAGAGGAGTGAAAAATCTCAGATCTGGGGAATTATTGAGGATTTTCCCTTTGTATTTTGAATTATGCATGAAGAACAAAGCTTGCACTATTGTGGCTCTAGTTTTGAAGGCAGAATTCAAGCAATGTAAAGGGCTGTTGGAGACCAAGAACAGAGGAATGGATGCAATAAATTGGTATTTCTAATACTATTGTTCCAAATATCAGTTTTAATTTTGTGGTGACAGGGATGTCTCATTTTATTCATGTTTGTGCACTATTGTCAATATGGGTAATTTGTCTCAATCTTGTTATTATGTATCTCTATTTTTATGGATTAATTTCTCATTTTTGAGTAACTACTTACTCTAAAATCTGTCTTTTGAATGATAATGTGTTGTGAACTATTTGCACATATCATTATTCAATTATTGGATTTATTGATTTGATAATCAATATCATTTTGTGAACTACTTCCTGAATGTTGTTGGTTTATTATTTCAGTTAAGAGGTCTCAAGAGGATGTGTTTTGTTATCCATAATGTCAGTTAATTGAATTACTTCATTAATTTGATAATCATTATAAACAAGATATATCTAAATCCCAATACTTTAATTATCTTCCTCTTAGTTGGGCTAGATCTATATCTGCCTAATTAAGATAGGATTTAGATTAGTTTCTTTTGCTTGCATCATAGAATAAGCTTGCATTTAGAGTAATTTCTACATTCTTTTAAGTCCTCTTCTCAAAGAGGCAAAATTTTAGTTGTGGCTTGGCTGAACCCAAATCAGCTTAAGGGTCATTCTCTTGCCTCATCAGCAAGAAGAAGTGATATGATATCCCTGTCTATTGGTAGGTAAAGATACATCATAAACCAATAGCAATAGGGAGAAGGTAACTGGACCTAGTTAAACTAGTCGGAGCCACCATCCCAAATGGAAAAGGAGCTGTATTAAGGTCCGGACCGGGTGGTTATCCCCCAATGTTGATACAACGATTTTCGAGGCATCAACAGGCCCCAAGAAGGCATGGAAGTGGCTTGGTTGGGGTTGTAGTATGCCTGAGATGTCCCTTGCATTCCCTGTTGGTATGGTCTAGGTCCATGTGGTCTCCCTTGGTTCATGAAATAGAGTGGTTCATTGGCTCCTTTGGCCCCTTGGTATACAGCTTTAAGTTCAGGCAAGGAAGGGCACTTATCTGTAGAATGATCTTCTTCACAGACTAAACAAACTTCTATAGATTTCAATGGACATTTGTTCCTAGGATGCCTTCTGGTGCACCTAGGACAAAAAATGGCGAAAGCCCTCTCTTCCTCCTCTCATTTATTTTTGATATACAAGGTATCCATTTGCATGGTAAGAGTCTACAACATCTCACTCTTGAAATCTTCCAGCATGTGTCCAAGTTCACCTTTTATGGATGAACTGGATGAGGAGGTACTGGCTATGGGTTGACTCCCCCTACCTCTCTTTCTGTCTGCCCTAGAATGGTTTCTAAAAATAGTCTTTATGTCTTCATAAGGTAGTTGGTAGATGTCTCCCTCAGCTAACAGATGGAGGGTGTCTAGAAGGTCTTTTGGAATTCCCCTGAGCAGGACCAACTTCAGCGATTCGGGGTCAAGTGTGCACCTAGCCCTTTTATAACTGAGCTGGAACCTCTCCTCATAATCTTCCAATGATTCATCACTTCCCATGGTCATTCGAAATATTTCTTCCTTGGTGTCTTTCGACCTACAGTAGTCTTGATATTTGTTATTGAAGGCTTGCTGCATCTGAGCCCAAGTTGTGATGCTATTGCTAGGTAACCCCATGAACCAACGCAATGATGCATCCTTGAGGGTAGAAGGAAATAGTTTCAACTTTTGCTCATCTTTTGCATAGTCATAAGTTCAATAGATAACAGCAAACTCAAACAAAAAGGTGCCAGGATCTTCTGTGGTTAATACATGAAAGTGATGTAGGGCTGAAGGGCTTATGTTTTTCATTTTAGTGTCCCCATTGGTTTCTTGGATGGGAAAGGTACCCTATACTCTTTCTCCATTCCCCCTAGCATTTCTGTTTTCACCCATTGTCTTAGGAGGGATGTTTTCTTCTTCTTCTTCCCCTATGGGTTCTTCAAATATCTCTGGTTGTTCACCTAAAAGTTATTCTTGATCATTGCCACTGAAGAAGAGAGAAGGGTGGTTATGTGATGTGGTGGGGGTGTTGGGTAAGAATTTTCCTGAATTATATCTGTTCCTATAAGGCATGAAAGGAAATCTTTTTTCTTTATTGGTTTTTGTTTTTTTCACTGCTTGTACCTGCAAAACTAAAATTGGTTGAACAAACAAATTGCAACTAATTAAAATGAACTTGCCGAAATGAAATTGTAGAACTAAAAAAGGAAGGAAAATGAAATGCAAAAAGGAAATGACTAATCTACTTTTGTTGGAATGGAAATTGCAGAATTGAAGTAAAAGCAAGGAAATGACTAATCTACTTTTGCTGGAATGGAAATTGTAGAATTGAAATGAAACCAAGGAAATGGCTAATCTACTTTTGCTGGAAAGGAAATGGAGAAATTGAAAGAAACAACTACTCTACTTTTACTGAAATAAACTACTTAGCAAAATGTTTCAATAGGAAATAGGAGAAAAAGAGTAATCATACAATACTCTGACGCTTCCCCAACAATGGCACCAAAAAGTGGTGAGCACCAGTATTGCAGCAATAATGCTACAACTCCTATGCTTCCTACTTTAATTTTATCAACCTGGTAGTTTGTAACAAACTTGGAAACGACGGCGTTGTAGCACAAGTACTAGTTCTTACTGCAGGCTGTCACTTGATCAGCTGGTACAAGATCACTAGGAGCTCAATCCAACTTCTATGAATTCCATAAGAAGCTTTATATGTGATGAAAGAAATGAAAGCGTACTCTACAAAGGCTACTCTATTTGCAGAAAGTGAAAGAAGATTGAAATGTGAAGTAAACCTAGCAAACCCTAATTAACCAGCTAATCTTACTTTTGCAGAAAGAGAGATGAAACACCATAAAATGGATGCCATTACCTACTTAGGAAGTAAACAACATCTACTCAAGCTATTTCTAGAAGGAAATGAGAAAAAAACATCTTTTTGGATTTTTATGTATTTTTAGGTGAAATTGTCATGCATGTAATTTATTTGTTTGTGAATGTGGCGGCAATTACGTGGCGACGGAGGGTGACTTTGGAGTTTGCAGAGGTGTAGGAAGGTGTGAAGGGGTCCTAGGAGGTCCCAAGTGGCCTTCTATAGGCTTTCCCTGCAATATGACTTCAAAAAGACACCTACAGGAAAATCTATAGGAGGTTGCAGGGGATCTACATGAGGTCTATAGGAGGTCTACAAGAGGATGCCAAGAGCTGTTTTAGAAGTTTTGAAGGTGGGAAAATGGGTGGAAGGGGTAGCTGATGGCTAGAAGGATGTGTTAAGGTGTCTAAGGTTCATTAAGGAGCATTAGGGAAGAGAAATATGGTTGGACTTGTTCAAGGAAAGAGGGGAAAGTTCATGAGAAAAATGCAGAAAATTAAGGCAGATTTGTGAGGGACTTTGGATGACCTGTGGAACATGGATTAAAAAGAGATGGTGATGGCTGATTGGTTGACTTATTGTGAGCAGAGATGTACTGCAAGAGAACTGAAAATCAAACACTGAGACTAAGCAAGCAAAGAAAATAGCTACACTAAAAAACATAATTGTTCATCAAGCTAGTCTAAATTATGATCTAGAAAAGTAAATGCTAAACAATGCTATATGGAAAGAAAGCGTGGAAGGAAATTTATTGCAAAGACAAAAATGAGCATGATGAAATATATCTACAACAAAGCATTAATCTTCTAACAAGCTGCAACACTAGAAATCCTATGGCAAAGGCAAATCTGTGTTTTTTGTGGCAGCAAGAGGGTCTTGGCCTCAGTTCATGATCCCATAAAAGGAGGCCAAGGCTCCATCGATGGCCTTTTTGTATATTTTTCCTATCATTGTTCAACCTGCTACAACAAATTGAAATGGGAACAACCTTTTAAATCACCAAAAGTAACCTATCCTTAACCAAGAAAGAAATCTATCTAACAACAATGAATTCATAAACTGAAACAAACATATAAATACAAAAAAAGAGGTGCTTAGCTGCTTGGATTGGGCCCTAACCCAAGAGCTTCAGCCCTCTGAGGTAACTCAGTGCCTGTTCAAAAACAATCTCATCTTCATTATCAAAATAAGAGTAAGATTACGTGAAACTGTCTATAAAAGTAAGCTCGAAGTTGAGCAGAGAAAAGCTGCAAAAAAAAGTACGAAAATTTGAGTAACCTCGAACAACCTAGTGAGGCCCTAGGCCTCTCTACTTATACAACTAGAGCTCCCAACAGCTCCCTTAAAATCAAGGAGGTTTGGCTCCCAAAACTTGAGATAGACAACAATTATCCTCCACTTACTCGGCTGCCTCTTTGGTGCATTGATGTGGCTGCTTGTGCTCCGAGCTTTCTGAAGGAGAATTCAAAGAAGGGAGGCATAAATGAGGTGGATACCCTCCTATAAATCCTCTCCCTTGTCTTCTTCGAATATTTGCTGCCAAATGTTCATTAGACCTTTGACTTTGTCTCCAAAATTGACCAAAAATCTGCATTAAGCACACATTAGACTTCAAGGCATAATGACCAACCCAACGCACTCTATTAGCATAAATATAATGAAAAGCCTACAATAAACTAATGAGAATGGTGGATTAAGCTAAGTCAGGAGGCAAAATGAGCCCATATAATTACCCATTTATGGGGCTCATCAATGGGTTCCAAGAACTAGTAGCTAAGACAACACACATTACTTTGACATAAGAAAAAAAAAATTATTGAGGAACAATAGGAAGAAGAATTCAAAATCCCTCTTCTACATTTTTCACCTTGTTCATGAAGTCATTTTTCCAAGGATTACAACAGCAACAAAGTCCAAGGAAGCATGGCATATCCTCTAGACAACATACCGAGGCATGGCAAAAGTGAAGATAGAAAAAAAACAAATGCTAAGAAGAAATTTTGAGACAATTTGTATGAAAGAGGCTAAGAATATAGACTCATTTTTCACACAAGTAATTGGACTTGTTACTAAAATCAGGTCTCGTGGTGAGACACTTGAAGAAAAAAGAATAGTTGATAAAGCTTTGAGAAGTCTACCATCAAGATTTGACCCTATTTTTGTGACCATAGAAGATACAAAGGATCTCTCACAATTTTTAGTAGATGAGGTTCATGCATAATTGGTTTCTCATGAAAATAGATTGAATAGAGAAAAAACTTCTCGTTGGAGCATGCCTTTAGGTCATAAGTTTCAATTCATTAAGGTAGAGGAAGAGCAAGATCAAATGCTAGAGGAAGAGGCAGAATCCCACACATAGGTGGAAGAGGCAACCCTTCAAGCTCAAGTGGAAATGGAAGCAATTAAAATCCAAGTCAAGTTCTAAACCAAAATCAAGCACAAGGTCAAAGGTATGATAAATCTCAATTTCAATGTCATTATTACAAGAAATATGGACATTATGCCAATGAGTGTAGAAAGAAATAACATTATCTTAGCAAAAAAACAAATGAAAATTTCACAAAAGAAAATCAAAACCAAGACAGTATACTCTTAGCATGTCATGTAGCACAAGAGAAGGAAAGAGATGTATGGTTTCTAGATTCAAGATGTAGCAAACACATGAAAGGGAACATAAAAATGTTTTCCAAACTAGATGAAAGTGTGAAATCTGAAGTGACATCAGAGAATAATAAAAAAGTCTCTATCATGGGCAAAGGAAGAGTCAACATTATAACAAGGGAGTGGGATAAGAAGTACATTTAAGATGTCTATTTTTGACCTCGTTTGAAGCATAACCTCATAAGAATTGGACAACTCATGCAAAATGGCTACAATGTATTTTTCAAAAATGGAGGGTGCATAATTTTGGATAAATCTCCAAGAAAACAACTAATTGCAAATGTTTAGATAACAAGCAATAAAATGTTTCAAGGAAGAAGGTGGGTAACCACAACTGACAATGAATTCATAAGAGGATGAAAGAGAATTTGTTGTTGTCACACAAATCAACCTTCAAGCAGAGGTCATGGATGAAAATTGGTTATGGAACCTAGCGTTTGGGCATATTAATTTTGGAGGTTTGAATACACTACATAGGAAAGGCATGGTCAAGGGATTTCCACTCATAGAAAAATTGGATAGACTGTGTGAAGAATGCATCTTTGGAAAACAAGATAGAGATACATTTTCTGTAGGAAATTCAATAAGGGAAAAGGAACCTCTAGAGGTTGTCCATTCATATTTATGTGGACGAATGCAGACACCATCAATTGGTGGTAGCTATTATTTTTTTCATAGATAAGTATCCAAGGAAGGCATGGGTCTACTTATTAAGGCAAAAAACTAAAGTGTTTAAGTGCTTTCGCCAATACAAAGCTCTTGTTGAGACGCAAAGTGGACACTACATCAAAATTTGAGGACTGACAGAGGTGGCGAATACATCTCAAATGACTTCCCACATTTCTAGAGGGAGCATGGAATTCGCAAGTAGTTTACAACAAGGTATACACCTTAGCGAAATGATGTCACAAAAAAAAAAGCAAATAGGACCATTATGAAAATGGAAAGAAGTATGTTGAAGGCAAAGAATTTACCAAATGATTATTAGGCTAAAGTTGTCCCTTGCACAACATATATTATAAACAATGTCCAACTAAAAACATAAATAATATAGTTCTTGAAGAGGCATGCAGTGGAAGAAAGCATAGTGTCACTCATGTGAGTGTTTGGATTGGTGACTTATACACATGTCCCGAATGAACTAAGGAAGAAGTTGGACAACAAGGGGCATAAATGCATATTCGTTGGAGATAGTGATGAATACAAGGCATATAAGCTCTATAATCCATTAACCAAGAAGGTTGTAATAAGAAGAGATGTGTAGTTCATAGAAGAAGAAGCATGATATGGAAGTTTGAAGAATACAACCAGTGTGAAAACATGCATACCACACGAATAAAAAGATGAATTGAATGTAGCAAGTAATTCTTCGTTGGTTACTCCTCCTACACCTATTCAAGCACAAGAAAGCAATCAACAAGTGAAACCGTTAGTAAATAATAGGACAATGTCACACAGCCAAGCAAATACTAATCCAAGTGCACGACAGCAACCCACAACATCAACTATTTCAAGTGACATTTCAAGTCCATCTTCCGCAAGCATAAGAAGACAAAAATTTATAAATTTAAGTGAAATTTATGAGAAAAATGAAGTTGATAACAATGCAGGTTTGAATTCCTTATTTGCATTATTTTGTCATGTAGATGACCCAATCCATTTTTATGATGCAGCCAAAGAAGAAAAATGGGTAGCGATAATGGATGAAGAAACAAAAGCAATAGAAAAGAATGATAGATGAGAGTTAGTGGGCATTCCACAAGGAAAGGAAGTCATTATAGTGAAATGGGTCTATAAGACCAAGAGAAACGTTGAAGGAAAGATTGAAAGTCACAAAGCAAGGTTGGTTGTCAAAGTATACAAGCAGTAGCATGGGAGAGATTACGCACAAACATTCACACTAGTCGCAAGAATGGAGACAATGTGTGCAGTGTTGTCAATTGTTGTGAATTAGAGATAGAAGGTGTATCAAATGGATGTAAAATAAACGTTCTCGAATGGAGCGCTAAAAGAGGAAGCATATGTTGCACAACCAGTTGGTTATGAGTTAGAAGGCGGACAAGACAAGGTGTATAGGTTGAATAAAGCTCTTTGCGTGATGAAGTGGGCATGACATGTATGGTATTGTAGAATAAATACTCTCTTTGGACAATGGCTTTGAAAAGTGTGATGGTGAGCCTACTCTCTACATAAAAGAGAGTGGCGGTAAGCTTTGTATTGTTTTTATATATGTAGATTATTTTATTTTCATAGGAAGTGATGATCTTATTATTATTGAATTGAAAGAGGTCATGAAAATTGAGTTTGAAATGATATACTTGGGGTTGGAAAATGTGATTCAGATTATCCATAGTCATATTTGAAACTTGTCAATGTTTTGAATCTCAATAGGGATCCAACTTCAGGACAGAAATATTGAGTGATAGATTGAAGGACAAGCATCCGATCAGAACCAGATAAATACCTAATGTGTAAAACCAAAAACAAAAAACTAACTCATTTCAAAAAACTAAATCTAAGCCTACATGAAAATAATAATAGATTAAAATATTAAAATATTTTTAATTATTATATTTATATGAAGTAATTTTATTATTAAGTAATGGGGAGATTAATGGACATCAAAATCAGAGAGTCCTACCAAGCTTACAAAAAAAAATAACAAAGGCTATTAATTTAGTTTAATAATAAAGTGAAGAAAACAGAAAATGGTATTTTTATTTCTGAGGCAAAGTATGTAGCAAACATTTTGGAGAGGTTTAATATGGAGAACAAAAAGCCCCCACCAACTCCAACTATCATGGGATTGAAATTAAGCAAAGAAGATTGTAGTAGCAATGCCATTCTGAAATTATACAAAGGTATGGTTGGTAGCTTGATGTATTTGACAACAACTAGACTTGCTATAATGTATGCAGTGAGCTTGGCGTCAAGGTTCATGGAGACTCATTGAGAAGAAACCAAAAGGAATTTAAAGCATGACAATGGCACAAAGGAGTATCATATTTTTTACATTGTAGCAAATGATTTTAGACTCGTTGATTACAATGACACTGACTGAACAAGAAGTTTGATGATAAAAAGAGCACGTCATGATATGTTTTTCATTTGGGTTCCAGAGCCATGTCATGGGCCTCCAAGAAGTAGTTGATAGTGTCACTGTCTAGAGAAAAAAATGAATATGTCGTAACAATAACACCAATGAGTCGAACGGTATGGACGAGAAGAATGTTGAGGGATTTATGACAAGAACAAGAAGGAACAACAATTATCTACTACGACAACAATTCCGTAATTACTTCATCAAAGAATTATGTTTTTCACAGAAGGAACAAACATATTGATACTAAATATCATTTTATTAGAGAACTAATTGGTAATAGGGAAAAAAAATTGTAGCGTTACAGATCGCAAGAACAATTTGCAGACATATTCACAAAACCATTGGCACATGAAAATTTTGTCCATCTAAGAGATTGCTTGGGAATTTTCGATGGTGGTAGTTGTGATTAAGGTGGAGTGTTGGAAAATTAATCCTAACTAGTGCATTTATTAAACTGACAACAACCATAATTGAAGTACATGGGCAAATTAGACAAAGATTTTAGTTTGGAGGTTGAAGGACATGGATTAAATGAAATTATGAGGAGTACAAACTTTAAGTTTTACAACATATCAGATAATTAATAACTAAGAATCATTTAATGTAGAGTTGGTAAATAGTATGGTCCGACCTTTTATTTTGCAACTAATATTTGTACTCTACAACATCTGCAAACTCAGAAAACTATTTTTTGTGCAATCGCCCTTCCTTTGTTTTCAATACTTTGACTTGTCATGAATTATGATGTGATTTTTGTTGAAAAACCTTCTCAAAAACTTGATATGGATCACAGAAGCTTAAATTCAAAAATTGAATTAATCTATTAAAAATGTATGTTTGGATATATAAGTAAGTAGAAAGTCCTTTTCTTAGTTGATGAAGTAAGTCTGAGAAGTCTAGAGAGAAAATTGTAGAGCAAATTTTGGTGCGCACGTAAATCAACCAGTTAATGTGTCTTACAGTGAGTTACTGCATAAGAAACAAAGACGAGTAAATCTATTTAAAACTTCTTGTTTAGTTGGTGAATACACTCATATTATAATGTGAATGTGTTTCCATGTACTCAAAAATATAATCAAATAGTATTTATTTGTTGCACCCATTCATTGTGTTTTACTCTAATTTGTTGTGCATAAAATTTTGAGCTTTTAAATTTGTTTTATTTGTGCAAATTGATTTGAGTGTGAGATAATTTTCACATCATTGTCTTGAGGAGACACCTCTGCCTCAACTTACATGTGGTATCATAGTGAGTTAGATGTGCCAATAAAGGAAGACTTATTATGAGGAATTAATAAGTGTTAAAGGTTATTTTAAAGGAATTTTTTGGAGCATATTTACAAGTATGGAGATTCTTTTTTTTTATACTAAAAAATGGCAGCATCAAGCACACGCTTGACTAATCCTCAAATACCTCAGTTTAATGGAAAAAATTATGAATATTGGGCTATTATAATGAAGACTTTGTTTTCTTCTCAAGATATTTGGGATTTGATGGAGAATGGGTTCCAAGAACTACTGAATGCAACAACATACAACGCTTTGACATAAGAAGAAAATTATTTATTGAGTAACAACAACAAGAAGGACTCAAATTCCCTCTTCTACATTTTTCAAAAAATTCATCAAAGCATTTTTCCAAGTACTGTAGCAACAAAAAAATCCAAGAAAGCATGGGATATCCTTCAGACAACATAATAAGGCATGGAAAAATTGAAGACAACAAAACTAAAAATTCTATGAAGAGATTTTGAGACAATTTGTATGAAATATTATGAGAAGATAGACTCATGTTTCACACAAGTAATTGGACTGGTTACTCAAATCAAATCATGAGACACTTGAAGAAAGGAGAATAATTAAGAAAGTTTTGAGAAGTTTTCCAGCAATATTTGACCCTATTGTTGTGACCATAGAATAGAAAAAGGATCTCTCAAGAGAAGAAGAAATATGTATGGTTTCTAGATTCATGATGTATCAACTACATGACAGGAAAAGTATAAATGTTTTCCAATCTAGATGGAAGTGTGAACTCTAAAGTGACATTAGCGGTTGATAACAATGTCTCTGTCATGGGAAAAGGAAGAGTCAACATTCTAAAAAATAAGGAGAAGAAGAAGTACATTTCAGATGTCTATTTTGTACCCGGTTTGAAGCATAACCTCATAAGCATTGGACAAGTCAAGTAAATGGGCTACAATGACTTTTTCAAAAGTAGAGAGTGCACAATTTTGGATAAGTTTCCAAGCAAGCAATTAATTGCAAAATTTTAGATGAAAAATAATAGAATGTTTCCTCTCAAGATAAAACCATATTTGAAGGAAGAATGTGTGAAAGCACAACTAATAATGAATTCACAAGAGGATGAAAGAAAAACAACAGTTGTCACACAAATAAACTTCAAGCATAGGTCAAGAATGAAAATTGGTTATGACACCTAAGATTTGGGCATCTTAATTTTGGAGGTTTGAATTTACTACATAGGAAAGGCATGGTGAAGGGATTGCTACACATATAAAAACTAGATATATTGTATGAATGATGCATATTAGGAAAACAGGATAGAGGGACATTTCCAATAGGAAAATCAATAAGGAAAAAGGCACCTTTGGAGATTTACCATTCAAATTTTAATGGGCCAATGAAGACACCATCAATTGGAGGCATCTATTATTTTTTAACTTTCATAGATGACTTGTTGACGGTGTTGAAACCACCAAAATTCAAGGGATCACCCCGGTATGAAGTCCCAACTAGACCTCACACTGTTTGGTGTCAGAGTCCCATTCGGTATGATGGCTCGGTTGCCATTGTCTTAAATGTTTACCTTAGATCTTGCTTGTCATCACATGAGAGTGGTCTGCTTTGTCTTCGAACAACACGGTTCGCATTCTTGGTGAGTGCTAGTGTTACTTGTGTCAAGATTCTTTCACAATAGAGAGAGAGGGTGGCAGTGAGTCTCAAGTCGGAAGGTAGGAAGTCCCAACTATGACAGAAACACACAACAAAATAGGACATGTGCATCTTCTGGAGGAGTAATCCACATGGACGTGGAATTCACAACACACAAGGGAAGATAGCACGTACAACACTGAGTAGGATAATTCACTCGAGTGCAACAATTGTTATAACAAGTTTATGTGAAAGGTTTTGTCTAATATCTGGGGAGGTAAACAACACGGGAAGGACAATGTTAACAACTTATACAACACATTTTCATTTATATATGTATTAGAATAGTAGAATGAGTTCAATTGTTTCAAACAAGTTAAAGCAACATGTATTACAAGTGTTCAAGATTAATCCTACAAACAGTTACATTACATGTGTGAAAATGTGTTGGCATGTTAGTAGGCTTCTGAATTAAGTGAAAGTTCCAAGACACATCGATACATAATACATCACTAACCCTGCAGGAGGGTCATTGGAGCCACTACTCACTCCTCAAAGAAAAGATTATAGACTCTCAAGGTTGTGTAGGATGAGCCACGGTGAAAAGTCCTTTGCATGTACAAATGAGGGGTATTTATAGCCAAGGGTAAAATTGGCCCTTTTGACTATTCGAATTCCCTCATGACTATTTGAATTTCATGAATTTTCAACTTTACATGACTATTTAGATTACAGGTGGATCTCTTGGACTTCCATGTTACATTACATTTATTTACAATAGTATGGCCCATAGTAGTGATGTGGCTGACATGACTCATGACACAACTCGACATGATAGTGTTGGTATGTTAATGCTGTTGGTGGTGTGCATGTCAAGCTGTAGTGTTGTTCAGTGATGGATGTCCTTTTGTTGTATCATAACTTCACCTCCACATGGAAAGGTGTTCGAAGTCTTCGATGGCCATTGGTGTCCGCTTGATGTTGCATGTGCACATTTCTCCTTTGCTTGTACTTTGGCATACTTGACATGTTCATCCGTTCACGAAAAATTCTCCTTGCATGTTCGTCTGTTCATGAAAAATTCTCCTCGCATGCATTGTTTATTCCTCCGTTCTTGAACACATCTCCTTGCATGTACTCTCCTTGTTCATCCCATTTGTCATCGTTTCATATCTTATTCATGTACCTATATTTGCAATCACTCATGATGATACGACATCAAATCCATAAACTTCCTAGTCTACCATGATGCATGGTCGTTCGATTTCGGATGCCGGTGACGGGAGAGAGGACAAGGCTATGAAACTATGTAAGGCAGGTTTCAAGCTGGGATGTGGGCTCCAAGCACTACTGGTGAAAATTGCGCAGAAGTCACTAGGAGACTGAGATGGACAATCTGGATCAGCGGTGACAGTTTGCGGGATCTGGCTCGGCCAGAGGGAAGATCTGCACAATTTTTGGAGGGAAGTAGCATGGGCTGCAGGAGGGCTTGGTAGAAAAAATTGAGCAATTCTCGGAGGGATCTAGTGGTGGTCTATAGGAGCACTTAGCAGAAAAAAATGCACAATTCCTAGAGGAAGCTGGCAAAAACTGCGTAATTCCTGGAGGGAGCTGGCAGTGGGCTGCGGGATTGTTAGAGACAAAAATTATGCAATTGCTGGGAGACTGACCTGTTGAACACCTCTGCATAAATTCTGAGCTGAGCAGGATACTTGGCAACTAAGGGGCTTGCTCATGAAATTTGCACAGTTTTCTAGGTGAGCAGTCGATTGACTGACTGAGTGGCTGGCCAGGAAAACTGTGTAATTTTTTGAGGGAGGCAGGGACAGGCACAGGGTGTTTGTCTAGTCTATCTGTGCAATTTCCTCAATCAGGGGAGCAGAAAAGGTCTACAACTTTTGCGCAATTTTTGAGGGGAGTGAGTCCCAGTGTCACTACCCGGTCAAACTCTCGAGTTGACCAGCTAGAGGGTTGGTTGATCAGCTTGTGGGAAGCGTAGATTGAAATGGCTTGTTGAACACTTCTGCATTGTTCTAGGTGACAATCGGTCGTGTCGATTGCAGGGTGGAGGTCCGGCTATTAGAGGGTGATACGGTTGTTAAAAATTTAGAAAAATGATTAAGTGTGTGAGTGAGTGAATTTGCACATACACAACCTTTGAAACACACACTCAACATGACTTGACGACAAGACGTCTCAAACCATCAAGACAATATATACTCAACATGATTAACCAACAGTGCAAGTGACAAGTGCGATGCTTGTGATAGATCGTTGAATGACCGCGACGACTCTTGCACGATAGTGCATAAAACTTCATGTGTGAGTGTAACAAATGTTTACATAGTGAATACAACATGTACACATGAAGCGAGGACCATGTGCATGACCAGAACATGGCTAGAAGCGTGACATTGTGACTAACATGCAAAAATTTATTTGTTGAACGATTAAACAAGGAGGGTGCAAAGACTCAACAAGAGCCCACGGGGTGAGCCCAAGTGATTGCAAACATCAATTAAAAACCCAAGGGAGGCACCAAAATTGGATGCATGCCAAAATTTTGGAGGGTGTTGCAGCCACTACAACACTTGGCAACATAATGGTAGAATTCCAGCTTCTCTGTTTTCGTTCAATGATAGTGCAGGGCCTTGGTATTCCAGGGAGTATTGAATCATTGTGTGGGTTACTTCGAATTCCCCACTTACCCCATGGACATACATGGTTCACCTTTTTCCAACTCAGTCAAATGCAACAAAACGTTTCAGCTTGATCACAGTGTTTCGAAATCAGGAAGGGTAGTGTTATCTCAAAATCAGGTCCTAATAGGCTGCTGATCAGGTTGACTCTAAGTAACTATTTCAAACCTACTTTAGGCTGAGGCTTAGCCTCCTCAACCTGAGAGGGCTCTCTCAAAAAGGGTTAATGATTTTGATTATAGTTAAGATAGCTAACTCTTGTGAAACAATTGTAAGAATATGTGAATGGTGGAAACACATTAACAACTATCCATTGGGCTTATGGAGTCAACAACATCTCAATATGACAATGAATTCAACCTTACATAGAAGTCAGGGCATTCAGCATTTAAAATATTCAGAACATAACAACTCAGATAGGACCACACAGTCTATGAATGCATACAGGAAGTTAGAGCACCTCAAGTGAATTCTAAGTGATTACACATTCATACCACTGCAAGAATTAGGAAAAGGACAACATCACACATTCTGAACATAAAAATCCCTCATGAATCCTGAGAAGTAAAGCCAAACATGTATTATCAAAATAGAGTCTTACATAAGCTAAATATCAACCTTTTTCATAAAATTTCCAACAGAGCCAAAAAGGTATTCATCCTTGAAATGACATGAAACATCTTCAACTGCTCCCTCATGAACCTTTAACTATTTGATTGGCCTCAAGCACTTTCTTTCCAAATGCAGAATTTATATCCCACAAGCATATTGTGCATCGTTTGAAGCACTTAGTATGTGACCTTCTTTTAGAGGACTCCATGTCAAACCATATCCTTCATTAGAATGACCTTTCAATATCAATTCAGGATTGCAAACCCTTTCTTGAGGAGCCTTTGATGGATGCTTGCTGTAATCAAACACATAAACATCTAAGCTCACTGTCTTCGTTGCAATGACAAAATGAATTATGTGGCATGTAGCGAGCCTTGTTAACTTCTCCTTCATATTTGTTGTTTCCACAGTGCTCCCAAGAGTAATTACTGGTATAGTTGATGTAAAGAATCCCATTGGAATGAATTGCTTCTCACCAAAGACAATATGAGCATATACTCCATCTGAGATTATTAACAAACCTAACCTTTTAGCTGTCTCTGCAATGTGAAGATGACATGAGATATAAGCTTTTGTTCTGGCTGAAAGATAGGTCTTGGGACAGAGCTCATAACTTCTCACAAAAACCGTATTTGGCAAAACTGAAGGAGGATTTTGTGAACCAATCCATGCTGAACAAAACCCTCTTTTGGTTTTTTGAAGAACCTTCCCTATAACCCATAATGTGTCATTGAAAAACATGTGTCAAACAGAGAAATATGCTTGTGAAAAATTCCACCTTACATGCCTTGCTTGAGCCTTCAAAGAAATCTGATGTATGCTGACCTTGAGTTTGCCAAGTGCTTATTATGCATGAAAGGAACTTTAGAATAACCAAGACCAATTCTCCCTTACCTTACCCTTTTCCTTTGAAATCTTTTTAGTGATAACAGTGGCTCCACTTGGGATAGTGTGCCCTTGTGGTACACTAAGAACTCGCAGGTCCAGTGCCTTATCCTCTTATGATAAATGGAAATTTGTTTGATAAGCATCCCCTTTAAACTTCTTAGGCCTTCACCTCAGGCTTAAGCTTGATGATCACTGTATGAAAAAGAAGTCTATATCTACTAAAAAAAAAAATATGCTCAGTAAATCCTGAGCTTATTTGCATTTTCCTACCTACCTACCCTATCAATTTCAAACTTCTTTCAGCTCAATCAATGTGAAATTTCCAATGTAGCCAATCATTTGTCTTATTTGATATTTGAGTTTTTTTACTCGATCGGAGTTCAAAGCCACTATGATATTGTGATGACCACTGCCACTGAAATTTCCTTTGATCTTCATAGAAAAACTGAAACATTGGAGAGTAAAACTCTTTCATGTAGTCAGCTATAGGATCCCATAATACATGATCAGCTTGATGATTCTTGTAACTTTCTGGCTGTGCAAACTGATCATCAATAACAGTGTACTCTTCCTCAATTGTGAAAGAGAAAGGAAGCAACACCCTCTCCTTATGTGCTGCCATAGAAATCTTTTGAAAAGAATGATCATAACCATGAAGACTATATGATTGAATTTGACCTTGTAAACGTTCAATATCTTTCTCAATGTCTTTAGCAAATTCATCCAAAAATTTCATCTTATCTTCTGCCTTGCACTCAAATGATTTTAAAAATGAAGACAAGGACAAAGAAAAATTTTCATCTATTCCTTCATTAATATGATCCTCATTCCATTGTTTGAAACTTTGAATTGAAGGAGAGTTTGCCACCACATCTGATCTATCTATCCATTCCTCCAAAAACATAAACCAAAAGTCTTCAAATGACTTAATGGATTTGGCAGGAAATCTTTCAATCCACCGTTTACATTTCCCTTGAAATGAATCATAGAACAACATAATGCAAACATCCTCATGTTTAACTCTAAGAAGCTCGGTAAAATCACAGAAATCTGATATATGATTCAAAGTTAAACTCAAATCTTCTCCATTGAATTTTGGACCATTCCTTAGAAAATATGCATCCTTGGGAAAATGATTTGGGAAACCATGAATTCTTGAAAAATTTATGCATGCATACCTTGTGTTACACTGAAATTTGTCACCATGACTATCTGCAGTTAATATGGCCCCATCAATAGCCATATTGTCCTCCTTGTCAAGCCCCATACCTCTGCTCTTCATGTCAAAACTT
>APFE030310150.1:144870-173813 GCA_000404065.3 Pinus taeda
ATTCTCTTCTTATCCCATGTTCTTCACAGAAATCGAAAAATTCATTTGAAGTAAATTCCCCACCTCTGTCAGATCTGAGGCACTTAATTTTGTGACCTGATTGTTTCTCAGCCATGGCTTTGAAGGATTTGAATTTTTGGAATGCTTCATCTTTATGCTTCATGAGTCCTAACCAGACAAACCTGGAGAAATCGTCAATGAACAATATCAGGTATTCTTCTCCTCTAGGTGTTCTTTTACTGAATGGACCGCATGTATCTGTATGAACTAGCTCAAGAGGCATGCTAGCTGATCCTTCTTTCTTTAGAAAGTTAGTTCTGGTCTGTTTTCCAAATTGACATGATTTGCATATGGTGTTGTCAGGAATTTTGATATCTGGAAGATCGCGAACTGCCTGATATTTGCATGCTTTCCTTATTTGTGAAAAGCTTAGATGTCCCAACCTCCGATGCCATAACCATTGCTCATCATCCTTGCTTAGATAGCATTGTTGTTGTCCTTCTTCAAATATGTACAGATTATTTGGAGTTCTTTTGCCTTTGATCACTGTTTTACCTGTATCAAGATCACGAACAAGACATCCATTCAATCTGAATATCACCTTGGTTATTTGATCACACACCTGACTGACACTTAGAAGGTTATGTTTCAATCCATCAACATACAAGACATTTCCAGCCTTGACCTTTTCTTTTAACTGAGCAGTACCTTTACCTTTTATAGTTGCAGGAGTATCATTTCCAAAAGAAACTTTCTTTCCTTTTTCTAGATCAAAATATGACTCAAGTTTTTCTTTATCACCTGTCATATGCTTCGAACATCCACTGTCAATGTACCATAGATTTTCCTGTCCCTCTGCATAAAATGCTATCCCACATCTTTCTGTTTGTGGTTCCTTTATTCTCCATGTTTTGGTGCTTGAGGCTTGTTCCTTTCTCTGCTGAAACCTGCTCCTGCATTCAGAGTCTTCATGACCAAAGTTATTGCAAATAGAACATTCAACTGCATTTTCAAGAACCGAGAAGTTGTTATAGGTCCTTTTTGTAATTCCGGTCATACTTCTTTGTTCTTGAGCTTCCCTTGTCATGATAGTTTTATATGCAACACATTGAGCTGCTTTATGACCAAAGTTATGGTAAGAAAAGCATTGTCCATTGAAGAAACTTCTGCGGTTATCGAATCTACCAACCAATTGATTGTAATTTCTTTTGTCATCTATTCTTGAACCAAATTGAGAAGATTTTTCCTGTGGCTGGTTGTAGCTTTTGTTCACCCTTAAGATGGATTGCCCCTGATAGTTTCTGTTTGTAATTTGTCCCTTCTTTACCTGATGGTCTTCATTGTGCTTTTGCTCACTTCTTCTTGCTGCATCAAGATAGCTTTTTGAGGTGGATTCTTGAGAAGTTTCTCCATTATAGCCCAGACCTGTCTTGTTTAGAGGAGACCGCTGCACATTGATAATCTCATCCAAAGTTTCAGATCCTTTGACAAACTTAAGATTAATAGCTTTTGCTTTCTCAATCTCTTTTCTAAGACCAACAATTTCACTTTCTAATTTTTCAAGATGTCTTTCCTTTTCATCAATTTGAAATTGTAGAGTATCAATGATCATATTCTTCTCTTCTATACATCTCTTAAGTTTAGTAATTTCTTCATGAAAGTAATCCAAATCTATAGCATCCATATAATCATCATCTTCAAATGCCATTAACAATTTATATTCATTACCTCGTTCATCTTCATCACTGTTTGATAGACCATCACTATCTTCATGAGTGTAGTAGATTTTCTTATTTGCACTTTGTTTCTTGATCCATCTAGCAGGTTCCTTTCCTTTATCCTTATAAGGACATTTTGCAGCATAATGACCTAATCTTCCACAAGCAAAGCATTTAAAAGGAAACTTACCTCTGAACCTTCCAGAACCCCTTTGAAGATTTCTAACAAAGTTTGATTCTTCTTCTTCTTCTTCTCGGACGTGGCTTGCTTCATAATAATCTCCTTTGCCTGATGCCATGAAAGCAGCTTCTCTTCTCTCTGATGGACCTCCCTTTCTCATTTCATAAGCACTTAGAATTCCATGTAGCTGAGACATAGTAAGAATTCGTAGATTTTCTTTTTCTTCTATTGTAGATACTTTAGATTCAAACTTGGGGGGCAATGATCTTAGAACCTTTTCAACCACAATAGCCACCTTTATTTCTTCACCCAAATTTTTCATACAATTAACAATTTGATCTACCCGAAGAAAATAGTTAGCCACACTTTCATCATTATACATCTTAAGAGTCTCATACTGAGTCCTGAGAGTTTGAAGTTTGGCACGCTTTACCTGTTCATCTCCTTCATAGCTCGTGACAATCTTGTCCCATATCTCTTTTGCGGATTTATAGTGCATTACCTTCATGAATTCTGATTGGGATATACATCCTAATAGGGTACTGACTCCTTTTGCATTTGTTTCATACTTCTTTTTGTCGTCTGCATCTATAGGAGTAGCTGAAGGAAAAACATAGCCTGTCTCTACGATGTTCCAAACTTCTGTACCAAGAGATTGAAGATAGGCAGTAACTCTTACCTTCCAATAATTGAAGTTTGTCCCATCAAAAACCGGTGGCCTGATAGATGCTTCCCTCTCGTAGTTGCTCATGATGAAATATTTTCCTTCAAGCGAAAGCTTCTTTAGAAGGACCTGCTCCGATACCAATTGTTGAAAATAATACTGAGAGGGGGGGTGAATCAGTATTATCTAGTCCTTTTACAAAATCTTCCTTATTTATACTTTGAATTATTTTTGTATATCAGTACCATAAAATAATGAGCATGAACAAGAAAAACAGACAGTCACATCAAAGAACACCAGATATAAGGTGGAAACCCAATGTGGGTGAAAACCACCTGCTGCAATATGTCACTATCTTCTTTCAAATAGAAACTCCTTTTACAATGGTCTTGTACTGGTGCAGTCCTTTACCAGTACGCAGGCTGCAACCTGCAGAGAGCTCTCTCTCGTTTTCCAGTCTCTCCTGGAAGGGAGCTACAACCCCCTACTTCTTTTCAGGGACCACTTTTCATAAATTTTCAAACTGGATCCATATACATCAAATGATCATCAAGTACATGTAGATTTCACAGTCAACAGCAGTAACCAGATCAACAACACAGAACTAAACCTAGAACACCTTATCAACAGAAAAATTCAGTCAAAAGATAGTCATGAGACAGATACGCAGCTTTCCTTTCTTCGGCCTGCATCGCTACGCACTTCACCCTCTGCTTCTCTGCGTATACCCGCAGAGTTCCTTCTGCTGCATTGCATGACCACGCACTGCTTCTTCTACTGCACTGCGTACAGTACGCACCCAAATGCACTATCGCGCCGCGTACTGCCACAGTAGGCACGCACCCAAAAAGACTATCGCGCCGTGTACGCTTATTGTGCATACGCACCTGAACCACTGCCACTCTGTGTACCCACGCACTGCGCCCTCACTGCCTCTGCGTACCCACGCACTGCGCCTTTGTTGCCCCTGCGTACCTACGCACTTATCCTTCTTTTGCTCTGCGTGCCCACACACTTGCACCGTTAATCACCTGCGTACCTCTGATTAGGGCCGAAGTACAGTTAGATGCTCAGATCTGATCTTACGCTCGAGAGATCACCCTTCACAGATTCGCTTTCAACTTCTCTTTTATAGATCAAGCTTTTAAACCGAGAACCCAATATTTCAGATCTTAAGATATTCAATTCCGAAATATGCTCAAGCCAAATGATCTCCTTTGCTTTATATAGGCAAGCTCTTCCTCAAATCATGGACCAATACCACGGGCCAAAACCATAATAACACAATACCGTTAGCTAAATACCAAGGGTTAAACATAAGAGACCCCACGTGTGCTTTTCTCTGCCTTGAAATGAGTGCACTGGGGGTATGCACCTCCTGAACGGCTGACCTGCGTGTCTGGCCGCGGTCCCTGCACGACGTACCTGCAGGTATGCATCTTCTGAACTGTTCTCCTGCGTACTTCTTAATTTTCATCATATTGAGAGCCTTGCCATGGGTGTTGCCATCAAGTACAACATCTGTAACATATAACCTCACCAGAAACATAATGCCAACATATATGACACTGTGGTATCTTTTCTTAATCTACAACTCTCAATGATGATATTTCATATGCATTGTGAGAAGGAGAGACAACTACTTTAGTTGATCCCCAATCTAAAGCCTATGCTTGCGAAGGGAGTCTTATTTCCACTAGGAAATGACCATCCTGAGATAGTCGATATGATGGGAAGAAGAAAGTGGTCGATGCATCTCCACAAATTCCCGCCTCTTCCTCTTCCGAGGATGAAAAGATAGAGGAAATGTCAAAACTCATCAATTCTTTGAATAATAAGATCCAATGCCTTCAAGTCGGAATAGGGCAGCTCCTCCTGCTCCTACAAATCCTCTCATTCAACCAAAATTTTGTCCTAATATGCAAAACATAAATTTGAATCTCCCACCAAGAAATCAAATCCCTTATCATTGCACTAACCCTACACAAATGCTACAAAGAGGAAAACGGCTAAAAGAGCCTCCTATTCAACCTCCTCTCAGAAATAATACCAATTGCGTCAATGAATGTGACGATGATGCAGCTAGCCAATTGATCAATCTTGAGGAAGAGGGATATACAAATGAAAATTATATTAATTCCTTTATTGTTTATGCTCAGGATCCAACTAATTATATAGAAAAATGTTTTTGGGACCGTCATCTTCAGCGTTATAAAGACAATCTTAGACCTAGGAAGGATCATATTCCTCAGAAATAAACACCTCCCCAACCCCTTCCATTTAATCAGAAACCCTTCATGCGCGATCTTGATCCTCACTCTATACATAAATTTAATTTACAAAACGAATTAAATAAGATTAAAATTAGCATGCATTTAGCCGAATTTGTTAGATTGGCTACTTATAAACAAGAAATTCATTATTTCTTTAAAATTTCCCACCTTCCTCCCCAAGAAATGGAAGTAACAGACATTATCAACATCCAAGATGACACTCCTAAGATCACACTTGGAACTATGAATGAAAAAGATGATAATTTGGTCCCCCCGCTTTTATATTAGTTTAAAGATCCATGATTGGAATCTGCATAATTGCATGCTAGAATCAGGAGCCTCGCACAATTTGATGCCTAAAGAGATTATGGAGAAGCTTAGGTTAGACATTACTCATGAATATAAGGACTTGTATTCCTTTGATTCTCGGAGGGTTATGTTTTTAGGGGTAATTAAATATTTAGTTGTAGTTTTAGCTCAGGTGCCTATTAAAACTATTGTTATGGATGTAGTGGGGGATGACATACCACCTAATTATGGAATGCTCCTCTCAAGGAGATGGGGTGCTAAAATCGACAGTTCATTGCAGCTTCATCTTTATTATGCGACCATACCTATTTTTGAGGGGGACACGTCAGATTTATCGGGAGTCCAGATTAACCTATATTATCAGCTTAGAGAAATAGACTGAAAACTCTTCGGTTTACACTTTTGATGATGACATGGGAAATTTTGTCTTCACTATTTTTGAAGAAGAAAAATCCCTTATTCACAAAAAATACACCCTCATATATCTATCTAAAGATTCCAATTTCGTATTGAAGATGTAATTCGATGGTTCTTCCTCAAGGACAGGATCGAGCACCGACATTGTGTTGATACCTCCCTCTCAACACAATACAACATTTTCTTTTAAGTTATATTTAGAAACCACTAACAATATAGCTGAGTATGAAGCACTAGTGCTTGGATTAGAAACAAGACATAAACTTAATATTTGTAACTTATCAATTTTTGGCAACTTTGAATTAATTATCAAACAAGTAACTAATAAATTTCAAACCAAGCAACCCCGATTGCGTGCATACAGAAATCAGGTTTGGGACTTGATCAAAAATTTTCCGCAATTAATTTCACTACTATACCTAGGGAAAATAATCAATTAGTAGATTCACTTGTAGTTATTGCGACTACCTTCGTACCCCTACCGAGCCTAAGTAGAAATTAAAAATTGAGATCCTTTATTGACCTTCCATACTTGATAATATTAAACAATGGCAAGTATTATCAGATGATCATGAAATAAAAAGGTTTATTGAATTAATTGGTGAATTTCAAAACACTGTGTAGATGAAGACGATGAAGGGGGCCAAGAAAGTTTTGATACTGCACACCTTAAAACTAAAATCGGAAGACAAGACATTATTCAATTAATGAATAATTATACCCCTAGAGGACTAATCCCCTTAGAGAATTTTTTTGACGAAAATGATGCTATAACAAATCCGACATTAAAGCCTCCTAACATTGATATAGAACTAGTGAGTATTTCCCATGGAGGCGAAGACAAGATGATTAATTTATCCCAACTATTTCCATCTAAATTAAAAGAATGATATGTCAGCCTTCTGTCGAAATACATTGATGTTTTCACTTGGTCTTACGACAATCTCAAGACATATGCTTAGAGCATTATCAAACATCACATTCCACTAAAGGAAGGCATTAAGACTTTTAGGAAAAATCTCCAACATATTAATCCCCTCCTACTCCCTCCTATTGAAAAGGAAATTAAGAAGCTTCTCAATGCTAAGATAATTGCTCCCTTGCATTATTCTAACTGAGTAGCCAATTTAGTTCCATTTAGGAAGAAAAATGGTGAGATTAGGTTATGTATAGATGTTAGAAATCTTAATCAAGCCTCCTTAAAATATAGTTATCATTTGCCAAAAATGGATGTTATCCTTTAACAAGTTGTTGGGGAAACACGCATTTCTACGATGGATGTATTTTCTGGGTATAACTAGATCATTGTCCATAAGGATGATATGCATAAAATTGATTTTACCACTCCTTGGGGAAAATTTATGTATCAGAAAATTCCTTTAGGGTTAATGAACGTTGGGGCTACTTTCCAGAGGGAAATGGACATCGCATTTTCTAATGAGAAATATTACTTTATAGTCATCTATCTGGATGATATAATTACTTTTTTGCATAGAGATGAACAACATCTGAAACATTTAGAGATAATTTTTCAGAAATATTGGAGGTATGGTTTATCTTTAAATCCAAAAAATCCTTCTTCGCAATGATTGAGGGTAAGTTGTTGGGGCATATTGTGTCTCAACATGGAGTTAGGATTGATCCCGAGAGGGTACATTCAATCCAAATAATCCCACTTCCCCATAGTAAGAAGGAAGTTCAAGCCTTCTTGGATAAGATTAATTTTTTGCGAAGATTCATTCCTAATTTTACAGGTATAGTTAAATAAATAAAATGTATGCTAAAAAAGGGGAATGATATAAATTGGAATGAAAAATCAAAATATTCTTTTGAAATAATTAAAAATTCCATTATGGAAGAACTAGTCCTTATTAGTCCTAACTATAAAAAGGACCTTATTATTTTTCCTTTCACCTCTAAACATACTATAGTTGTCGTTCTTCTACAAAAGAATCAATAGGGGTATGAAAAACCTATCACCTTTTTCAGCAAAGCCCTTCAACACTCATAACACAAATATAATATAATTGAGAAACACATTTACGCTTTAGTTAAAACCCTTAAGGCATTCAGAGAATATATCTTTCCATACAAGTCAATCGCTTACCTTCTGCACCCTGCGGTAAAAGACATTTTGTTGCAACATGATATAGGGAAATGAGGGAAATGGATAGCTAAGGTTCGGGAGTATGACCTCAAGCTGAAACCCATAAAAATTGTAAAGGGACAATTATTGGCTAAATTATTTACTAAAGCCAACTTCTATGCATTAGGAATCAATTAGTATGCTCTTGTGACCCCAACTGAAGCAGTTGAATATTAGTAGGATAAGCAGTTACAGTTGTTGCGATATCACTCAGTCTCTACCACTGTTGACCTAAATTTTTCCTCATCTGAGTGGTACAAAGACATCATTAGCTATATTCACAACCCTTTAGTTTCTATGTCACCTGAGTAAGTCCTGCCACTGTTCCTTGAAATTAAAAGATGTAAATTATTGTACCTTAAATGGTAAATTACGTTCGAAAGACCCAGAAGGTGTACTTTTTAATTATATATTACCCACTTTAGTAGATTATTTGATTACCCAGGATCATAGTGGAGTGTGCGGCAGCCATTTTTCATGGAGGGCCACTACTCATATGATCCTTAGGAGTGGACTGTATTGGCCCACTCTTTTCCATGTTGTCAATAATGAAGTAAGAGCCTGTCACCAATGCCAATTTTTTGCGGGTAGGAAAAATCTTGAAACCTTACCTTTTAAATCCATTATAACTAAAGCTCCTTTTCAACAATGGGGTTTAGATTTTATTTGATAAATCCACCCTTCTTCTAGTGGTCAACAACGTTGGATAATTACAACCACAAAATATTTCACTAAGTGGGTTGAGGTCATCTAGTTAAGCAAGATCAACGATAAGGTATTTATGGATTTCTTGATGAATAATATATTCTCACATTTTGGTTTCCATCAAAATATTATAGCCAATAATGCTAAACCATTCTGCTCAGCGGCCTTGCAAAATTTCTATGAAAATTACGAAACTAGGCTTGGTCATTTGACACCATATTATCCTCAGTGAATGGGCTTGCTAAATCCAATAATAAAAATATTATATATATATAATATATATATATATATATATATATATATTATATATATATATATATATATTTAAAATCCTTAAACTCTAAAAAGCATAATTAGCACTTGGAATTGTAATGTCATATGGGAAGATAGGATTAGCACCAAAAATTATATTGGCACTTCACCTTTTCAATTAGTATATGGACTAGATGTTGTCTTCCCTCTATATCTAGGTACGAAAGTCATGAAGTATTTTCAAGAAATAAACAAATAAACTAACGATCTTCAAAGACAAATTAACCAAATCATCCAACTACAATAGGAAAGAGAACAAGCATACAGAAGGATTAACAAACATCAACCCAAAGTTAAATAGATATTTGGAAAGCATGCAAAGGACATAACTTTTCTTCCTGATGATTAAGTCTTAAAATGGGATAAAAACAATGAAGAGCATGGTAAACATGAAAAATTCAACAACTTATGGTTGTGCCCTTTTTGTATTGATCAGGGAAAGGGGAAAATTCATTTTCCCTTAAATGTTTTGAAGGAGAAGAAGTTGGCCATGTTGTAAATGGCCAACTTCTTTCTCATTAGATTACTTACTAAGTTGTTGTATATATATAAAATAAAAAATTATATAAAAAAAAAATAAACAAAAATCAAATAGTTATATAAAACTATTATATTAATATAATAAAACTTGAATCATAAGCGATATTTATATAATTACACTGCATAATTTTAATCATCTATAGTTTCTAAGGGTTGAACCTGTTGGTTCTGGAGCTTAGCAGTCAAGATGTATCTCTAATGCCCTATGAGCATTACTTATAGCCCCTAGTTTGTCACCTATAAAATAACGTATATTTTAAAATCCTATGAAATTTTTCATGTTTTTGTTACCTTTAATCTTGGAGATGCAAAATAAAATTTCCTCCTCCACGGATAGTTCCACCACTTGACTATTATTCACAATCTATAACCAACCCTTCTTAGAGTGGGGTATGTTGGTAATCTTTGTCGGGGCTATGGATGCTCACTGGAAATGGAGCAAGGTCAGTGTTACTGGTTATCCCATGTGTAATCTACCCACTCCCTTGTGTTGTGATTTTCATGAGGTATGCTAATGACTCCGTCGGGGCTATGGACGCTCGCTAGCAGCAGAGTGACACTAGTGTCAGTGGGATTACCTAGTGTGATTTCTTCCCTCCTTTCTTATAAAGGAATTAAAATTTGAAATTTGAAGCTCGCTATAAAGAACAACCACAAGGAAAAACAAGTTAGGGGGAACCTAAGCTATGAAACATTGGATCATTCCATTAGGGCTATGGACGCTAGCTCGCAGCGAAGAAATGTTTAGTGAAAATTACCATGAAGGGGTGTTCTAAAAGTTTTATGGATTTTCTATTTTTAGCCCATAAATTCTTTACCATAACACGTGAGTGGTCTCAGGGATATCTAACTCACGTAACCTATATCATACCTCCAATTGACACTAATTTTGTCTCCATTATTAACTTGGCTAACCTTGTCTTGGTGCTTTCTCGCTCAACTAGGGACCAATGAAAAATATAAAGGAAATATCACATTTAAGTCATAAGTGAGAATAGGAGGGAAATTCATTTTATTTTAACCATGTAAGACTCTCGATTTTCATCAATAAATCATTAAAACATCAAATTATTTAAAGCAAGAATGTAATTTGAAACATGTCATGCTCATATTTTAACGAGTTTGATTTATACAAAATATTGTGAGCTCAAAATACATAATCCATTAAACTATCAAAAGTTGGGTCATATAGGTCCGTCATCTTCATAATTGCACAAAAAATGATATCATAATGTTGTCTCTTATGCAAAGCTACTTAATATTGTATAAAAATAAATATCCATTTGAAACCTGAATTATAGCTCTCCTGAAATTATCAGAATCTATAGGAGGTGTGTTTCCAACGACCTCACCTGCATGCACTTCCTGAACAATATTGTAAATTCTAGGAGGAGAGCCAACTTGTCCTCAATTCGCATTACAAACTCATCCATTACCACCAACAAACACAGTATCCTGTCCAATTTTTCATGAAGAGTCCCCCACCTCCCCTGCTTCCTCTTGCAATATGAGCCATTATGGAGAAAAACAACTTACTGAAAACAGTAGTAGATAATGGCTTGTACTTAGGATGAAATTTCCATTATATCCCCCATAATTATTTCACGTCATTCTTGCATCGATTCCTCACTTTTTAAATATCACATCTCCAATCATGCCAGACTCGTACTAAGTTCATTTTGGTATGGAGCTATCCCATCAGAAAGCTCCCCATCGTTGTTTCCCTTCAGACTCCATAACCTAACATGAAGGCACTTGGTCTACGTTGTTGATTCTCTGCGAGGGAGTATCATTCCTAGATGAAGCCTGTGTTATACATGAAATTCACCCCGTTCCAAACCCCCTAAGATAATAATGATGAACTTAGCCAAAAAGACATTTAAATACGGTGTGATCAAGGTAGATAATATCAAGTTCTTAGATGTTGATGTTTATTTTACCCCCTTTTAAGATCAACGACAGAAAACAGTCGATCTGTTCAAATTATGCATGGGTTTTAATATTTCCTCAAACCCCGATGGACGTAAGTCCAATTTAATTTTTTGACTCCTTAATAGTTCAATGCAAAGTAAACACCTTGATTAATCCTATAATATTTAAATATGTGTGGAAGTTAAGAGCTAACCTCCCTCCTGACCGATCACCACTGTTAAAATTGAACTGATCTAACGACTTTTGATTCACATCAGGCCCAAACATGCGAGGGAAATAATACCTCCCTTGGACCTGATGAAATCTCAGCCATCCCACTTGTCTATCATTTACAATCGTTGGGTTCATACTTGCATGAGTCCCTATAATACTCCTATGCCCAATGATTGGGACCCATCTTTTCAGTCGTCAAGTCCGTTAATCACTGTGCAATAGGTGTTGCATGGTATTAATTAATTTCGTAACTTAATTTAATCCTAATTCTTCCAACCTTCCATTATTCATTCACCTTTTCCTTTTTCCTATGCATGTCATTCGAAGAGCTCGTTAATGGCAAAATCTAACCTCTAAGCATGCTCGGGACCTATACTTTGCTTCTATTAATCTAGTAAGTTCCCTCCACCTACTTTGCTTTTTTCCTAACTAGTAATTGGGTCGCAAGGGTTTAAAATGTCAGAATCATCGTTTAAATAAGCTCTGGTTAATGAATTAGTTTGGGTCTGGGATACTAAGGTCTGTTTCACAAATGTTCTTACACTTAAAAGAACCTTAGATTGTATCAAATGACAATTTATGTTTGATAAAGTTTGGGGTTCTAGATTCTACACTTCCTCCAATTCATTTTGACCCAGACTCCATCTTATTTCTTGTCGAGCACTTTAAGCTCGAGAAAAAATATATCTTCTCTTAGTCAAGCTGTAACGTCTCCTTGAGACTAAACGAAGAAATAATTCCCAAAATGCTTGACATTCTTGCCCAAGGAATTGATATAAAAGACAAAGGGTTAGACTAGGAATTCATTAATTGGGATGAGGAAGATAAATTATAATTTTTGAAAGGTTTGTTTGAAAGTCTTGACCCAAAGTTAAAATTGCATTTTCCTATATCGGGCAATTCATTGAAACCTTTTTACCAGACATTGACTTCTCCTTTTTCAATTATTTTTGGGTTGGCAGATGACTCAAAAATGGATGGATAGGTTTTATTTTTTGTTCACTCATCATTCTCCAAACAAACAGTCAGGTGATTAATTTTCCAAAATATATGATCTGAGCCATCACAGTTGATATTTCTATTGCCATTCCATTTAGCTCGTGCCATAATTTTGCATATTTGATTCATTTAATCATGTTCATTTACCCTTCTTACTTTCTGTCTACCAAGATCCTCTTGAGTGTTATAGACGTAAATAATAAAACAAAAGAAGTTTATAAATGGACATATGTAATCTATCTAGAGCATCTCCCTAATTCATATGCTTAATTAATGGATTGTTTCACATATCATTTAAAAATTGAACTAATTGAAGCAAACATAGACATAATTTTAGAAGAAAAGAGGAGAACACTTAGACTTATTGAAGAACAAAGTATAGGAAGTTGGTTCATGTACCCTAACTTCACTTTAATTTGTCTATATGGATTTCAAAATAAACTTTTTCAATTACCAAAATATTTTTCAACCTTGTTGTTTTCTTTTGAAGTAATCAAATAGAAAATTATTGTAAACGAGTTTCATTTCATCTCTAAGAAAAAAAGAGTGTTATTCAACTATCCCTATTCTATTTCGCCTTTAATTTATAAAAGTAAGAATGTTATGGATATCCTGGAAATGGAAATGGTATTGTTTGGATTGTTGTTGGATGACATCTGGAATTACGATCCCTTGGGAATTATCTTAGTATTGAAGAAACAATCAAGGTTGTCAGCCTATATACATGAAAGTAAGCTTGAAGCAGAAAATATGGCAAATGTATTATCGCTTATGGAAAATCTTAAACAAGTGGTGTCACCTACACCTACATAGAATGAAGGAATAACTCGCATTAATCCAAGCTACACTAAAATGAAAATGAAATAAAGCAATATGGAACTATAGACTCTTACCCCTTCAGTCTCTGAAACAAAAAGGAAGTCATAAATTTTAGTTCCGACTGAAGTATCACAATGGGTGAAAGTGAAAGAAGATGATGTTGATACTAAAACATTTGATCAAGAAATATAACAATTGAGTAAATAGATGCAACAAGCCATCGATGACATTAGGCCTAGGGATTCAAGAGTGCAGGCCCTTTGCATCAGACATAGTTTCACAAAAGGGAGATCGATAATGAAAACTGGTACAAAATTGGCTCTATTATTTGAACAGTATCAAACAACAGAAGTTGCAACACTTAAAGACATAGTTCCCATGGATGGACCCTGATTTATCTCTTCTACTATTTTTTAAACAAATACTCTGAACCTCACAATCGTTCAGCCAGAAGTAGGAGAGAATCAACAAATTCTAGGAACCCAGACTTCTTCCCTAGTGATTAATTTGGGAAAAGTATCAGATATGGATATTATCAATATGCATCGGAAAGCAAGAGAAATTATCGCTAAGAGATTGCTTGATCCAACATAAGGAAATAGAATGATGTAGGAAAGGTTTGAAAAGGTCTCTGACTAGTTATATAGTGCAAATAGCTCTAAGAACGAAGACAAAACAAATCAAATAATTAGAGGATATAATGATTTGGTAGTCTGGTCAACCTAAAGAAATTGGGCCAATTAAAGAGTTGTTGGAAGAAAAAGAGAAGGAAATCAAAAACCTACAAACCATTATGAAAATACCAAATCACTAACCACATGTTTTAATTAAAGCTTTCTAAAGAAAGGAAGAGTTCAAGACCCACTTGAAAAATATGGAGACGTCCTTGTGACTTAAAGAAGAATAATTTAAAGAAGAGCTTAGACAAATGGAAGTTTTGAAGAAGGAATCCCGTGAAAAGAGGAACACCACCTCAAACTTCTATCAGATTATAAAGCTACAATCGACCAAGCCATTAATACTTCCCAAACATCTGAATCCAAGGACTCAAAGCTTATGCACATCAAAATGAATATGCCAAGTCAAAGAAGAAAATAGTTTAAAGTAAGGTGGAAAATTTAGTGAACCGAAAGAATGACGAGATTGAACAGATTCAGAACGCCCTTAAAGAAAGACATGGTGAGGTAAAACTCTATAAGAGATAATTAGAGTTACCCTCACAGAAAATCAGGTTCTGATACAAGCTAAATAAGAGATCTTGATGGAAATCAAACAAAAAACCTCAACAGTGAGAGATTATGTGGAAATCCATTCAGATTGCGAGAAGGGCACAATTAAAAGTGCCAATATAGAAGAAAAATGCACAAATACAATCCTAGAGTAAATATTAAAGGACTTCGATTCACTCATCAATTTTATTAACACTTTAGAAGATGAAACACTACAAGGATTGAGTTTGCTTACCAAAGATCATTGCTTTTTTCCCTTTGTATGTTGAATGAAAAGCGTACTGCGATGTAAGTTATGTGGGAAGAGTTTGAGAAATCATCTAATCCTTACAATGTGATTAATCCGAAAGACTGTTTCTAGATTTGGCATATCGTGATTATGGGGAAAATAAAACTGGCTAATGTCCCATGAGGAATTTTGCGATAAATTGAATAATACAGAACGAGACCTTGGTTGTGTGGCCATACAAGAAGAAGAGTCATTTTCACTAACTACAGTGGTGAATGCTCTTTGTAGGGACTTTACAATTTTCGTTGGAATTAACAAGATGATATATAATATTCCTACAACATGATACTAGATCAAATCTTGGTTAGTCATGGTCATAACAAATACAAAAATGTGCCTTGACTATCAATTATGGAATGGGATAAAATTACTAAGGTGAGAAAGACTTTAAAACAAAGTCTTACTATGGATCAAGTGTCTTCAACAACTCAGGTAGTCCATCTTGTTCCAACAATGCAATGGATAACAAAGCACACGAAGGACTGGAGTGAGATTCCCTTAATCACCACTCAAACATCGATGGTCAGGATGTGTTGGGCCCATAGTTTTTCCCCTATGGGCACGTTAAAAGAGGTTAAAACTTCAAAGCCACAGAGGGATCATGATGTTTAAGTATTTTATTTGAATCTAAGTTGTTTAATTTAATTTGTTTACATTTAATAGAATTACTCAAGACAATTACTTATCATATTACTATTTAAAACCTTGTTTCTCGTAAAGGGGGGTTTTTGACATACGAGAAATTTTTGATTTTGAAAGATCTATTTGTACACCTTACACACAATTTTTTATCGTGTGAATGAAGCTATTTTTCATTTCTATTAAACCATTTTTATGTGTGTGTGTTTTTATATGACAATCAAAGTGCTGAATCTGGGACTTGTTCCTGTTTAGTATTCATTTATGTTCAATCTTTTCATGTTTCGATATTCGTATTATCCATCTAAGTGATTGAATGATACAAATTTGATTAATGATAATTCTAGAAGATTGGCTCTAAAATTAACGACAATTTCTTCTTTTTTATCTACGATTGTCACATTATTTGAATGTTCTATAATTTGTTCATGTTCAAGATACTAGTTACACTCATAAATTTATAAGTTCTTGATTTGTCTCTATGATTTTAGAGTTTTAATATTACTATTGAATTCATCCATCATAAGAGAATTGACTTGAGAAATTAAGAAATATTATTACTTGTTGCAATGATCTTACATCATTATTGAGTCTGCTTGTTTTCTCATATACTTGCACTTGTTTTAGTTATTTTGTGGTTTTTATGAGGTTCTTTTCAATTTTATTTCAGGTTAAGTGTGTGAGGTTTACCATATTCACATGAGTTGTATCTTTGAATGATATTTATTGGATAGTACTGATAAGCCTCCAAATTAGACATAAATTAAGCCCCATCTGACCACCCTTCAACACATTAAACTTTTTTTGCATTAAATAATGTATTTTTAACTTTAATATGTTCATTAGGAAGGTTTACGGATAATTGCATATTTATGCCTAATATTATTTATTTTTGTAGAGTATTGTGAGAATACTGGGCAGATTATGGAGATTTGTGTTAGTGCTTGGATCTACCTCAGGTTGAATGAAGGTAGGTCTAGGGTAACATCAAACCACGCTTACGCTGGTAGCTAGCTCTACCAGGTTGGGAGAGGGCTCTCTCCTTGTCAATCTCAATTAGGATATTGGCAATTAGGGCTTGAGATCACTGAATTTAATGTAGATTTTAGGCTAGGTATAGTAGCTCAGGGTTTCTGGTTTGATTTTTAGGTTTTGGTTGTTGGATCAATTGGAGAAGGTAGATTGGGTTTGGGAAATCAACTCAGGGATACAGTCATGTTCTGTGGGGCGAGGTAGACAAGGGTTTATGTACTAGAAATGGATTAAGATGGTAGATTAAGATAGTTGAGGAGTTGAGGAGGGCATAAAGAAACTATGAAGCCTCTTCAAACAATTGAAAACATTGAAAACCAAGTTAATTCCCAAGACAAAGCACAAAAGTGTATTTTGTCCATTCACCTTGATTCATTTAGTTTTAGAAGACAAATATGGATTTGGATACATATAAAGCATAAGTAAAACTCATTACAAAGAAGAAACAATACATAAACTCACTGTCACAAGACTCCCACAAAAATAGTTGTGAAACCTGGTTTTATTCCTTGCCAAACTGCTGATACAAATGTTCAATGAGTGCCACCACTTCTACCAAAGTCCAACCTTTACAAATGACTAAGAGAAAACATAATATAGGCATAAAACACCTCATGCTAGTCATCAAGGGTTGAATCCATGAGTCAAGGAGCTATTTCAACCATATCTAAATTGAGAACAAGAAAATAGGTAGTGGAACAACTTGCCTCTAAAACCAAGGAAACTAATACATTTAGTTTTAAACCACTTTTCATTTATATATCTACCCCCTCATCTCATTTTACATCAAATTCACATCACATTACATCATTAACCATAAAAATTTACCAAGGAGAAGAGAAAAAGTCAACTGGTAGTCAAACTGGGAGAAATTTTGAGTTTTAAGCAAAATTGACAAAAATTTGCCTGATGCGCAGCGCCGTGAGCCTGATGCACAATACCGCTTCAAGGCTGCTTTGGAGGCCTCCCACTCATCCAAATCAGGCCCACGATATCTTGTTGGAAAGCCATGCCTGTCTAGTTTCTGGAACACTTTGAATTTTCTGATGTGGAGGTCATTTGCCCCCTCAAAAATGGACTCTCCCAACACTGGTTCCTATGTGTCCAAAACGTGGCAGAGAGGGCACTTTTTGAGTGTTTTTTGCCCTTTTGGTGGCCAAGATCTCCTTCAAATTTGATGAAATTTTCTAGGTTTCGTTGTTTTTTCATGCTGAATCCAAAACTACAATCCATTTGGCAAAATGAAGCACCAATTCAATGCGCGGCGCTGGTGGCGCTGCGCATCAGCCGAAATTTCTTGTGTTTCTATTTTCAAAATTTGGAAAATGACAAAATTTTCTCAAAACTTGCCCAATTTTGGCTCAAAGCTGCATCATGGGTTACTTTGTTGGGCTAAAGTAACATCAGCCAAAATGTTGAGCTTTTCATCCTTTTTATTGCCTTTTGTTCCATTTTCCCCCTACATCCAGAATTCTTGTGGCTTCTGCAATGATAGTGGGTCAAAGAGTTAAGTTTATCCCAGCAAGATGTACCATATTGTTATCCATGTTTATCACAAACTGCCTTGCTAACTCATGGTGAAAATTGACTCTCTCAGCCATTTCACAAAACTCAAAATAGGACTGATATCTGAAACATGTGGTGGCTAGTGGACAAGCAAGGAGTTCACTCATGCTGATAGGTTCCTCCCTGATGATTTTTCCAGTTTGTGAGGCTTCCTAGACTGTAAATTTCTCTCTCTTGAGCTATCACTAGGAGTGTCTTCTTCAAAATCATACTCCTTGTCCCTCTCCATGTTTGTCTCTCTTAGGATGGTTTGATGAATGGTGGATAATCAGGTTAGGGGAAGATGAGTATGAAGAGATTTATAAAAGGGAAATAGTGATGGGGGTAAGTGGGGTTTGTATGGGAGCTAGGATTTGATGGAGGGAATTTAGGGTTTGATAAAGGGGTTAATTTTAATAGGGAAAAGGGGAAAGGGAATATGAGTGAAGTGAGATAGGATTAAAAGGGTAGATTTAGGGCAAATGAAAATGGGAATATTGAGACAAGGAAGAATATTTTTTAGTGGCGACAAATAAGATAGGAAAACACACTAGGGTTTTGAGTCTTAGGAGATAAAAATATAATTGAAGCATAAAAAACCCTACCTAGGCTCCAAAGTGAGTGTCCTTACTTGTTAAGAAGGAAAATGAAGCATTTGGGAGGATTTGAGATGAATTTGTTTGGTTTTGAAGCCTCACTGGCCAATGTGTAGTGCATTGAGTCGAATGTGTAGTGCCTACCTGATGCGCAGTGCCAGTGTATTTTTACATAGGAAAAAGCTGCCTGATGCACATCACCCCTCTCATGCAAGCGCCGAGCTCCCAATGCATAATGCCATATTGCAGACCTATTTTGGAGGCCTTCCTAGTGTCAAAATTGGATGTGTGATAGCTCGTTGGAAATCTTGTCGAGTCTACTTTCCATAACATCTTGAATTTTTCAATTTGGAGTTCATTTTCCCTGTCAAAAGCCAAATCTGCCAAGACTGGTACAAATGTGTTGAATGAAGTTGCCTAAATGCAGAGTGTTGTAGCAGTCAACTTTTGGAGGTCTTCCTCAACTCCAAATTGAGCTCATGATAACTCATTGGAAAGCTCTCTATGTCTAGTTACCACTTTACACATCAAGCAAGTCATTTGGCCAACCAAGCTAGGATAAATATTCATTTTCCCAAGGTGACTCTAGAGGTGCAGCAATCCTCCTGAGGCAACTGCATTTTTGACATTTCTCTAAAACCATGACACCTGTGTAAAAAGTGAAGGAGGTTTATCTTCCTTGGCCTATTATGGACAAAAAAATCTCTCACTTTTTCTAAATTCATTTTTTCTTGCTCAGAAACAAAAACCCTAGGAGAGGGAAATGAGCCTTACCCAAGTACAACTGAAGCACGAACAAGGTGTAAAATGACCCATTGGAACCTGAAATGATGATGATAACTCTCTGAATGATGGTACACTCAGCTGAATGGCGACATAGACCGAAATTTGGAAAATTTTGAAAGGAGTGAAAACAAATCCTAGACCTAATACCTAGTGACCAAATTTTACTTGAAGACTCATTGAAATGACAAAATTTGACTTTACACCCTAAGACCACTTTGTAAGAGCATGTTTGATCACTAGTGGAAGGCTTCAAAGATTGACATTAACAATTGGGAGGAGGAGATAATTTAGGGACCTACTCCTAACTAGAGGAGGATCAATATTGGATAATAAATCAACATGATATTCTGAAAATATTGCACATATTTTGGAGCTCCAATGATTGAGAAAATCTAGGAATGTGTTCCTTGTCATTTAATGCAGATTCTTAGTGTTGGGAACTAGATCCACTATTAGAGGTATTTTGGAGGGGAAAGATTCCTCCTTTCATGAGGAATTCTTCCTAATCATTTTGTATAAGTACCAAATCGAATTTTCCTCTAGGGGTTGATTTTTATTAGCCTTCTTGTGGAGAGAATTGGTATTTTTGCAGCTCCATTTTCATTTCTTGTAGGGATGTAATTGTATTGATGGAAATAATGAAGATTGGTGCCATGTTTAGCTTCTAAATATTGGTTTCCTTTATAGGACTTTGATTTTCCTTGGGCTTGGCCATCCCAGGAGCCTCAAAGCCCTTTTGTATCATTTACTTTTCTTCCTTTCACTTCTTATTCACATGCATCTCTTGTTCTTGTCTTTTTCTATTTCTGCATTTAGTATTAATGATTTCTTGTTGTAGGATTGGGTTAAATGGTTGAAGAAAGTTATTTTTCAAGATCAAAAGCATAATTTCATCCTTCGAACAACTTTGGAAGGTCATAGTAATCATTGAGCTACTTAGATTAGTTTTCTTATTCCAAAAATCTAAATTTCTGGAAGTCACTTATGGCAAATAACAATAATTTTTTTCTTTTTTTTAGAACATTTTAATGAGCTTCAATAAATTTGATTCCACTTACATTATATCACAAAAATATTATAGTTAATAATAAAATCTACCCCATTTCATTTTCACTTGATTAGGTTAGGCATTTGATAGGTTTACTCGCTCGCTAGTTCTCGAATTTTTAGATTTTAGACTAGTAATTTTCTATTATTTTTTAGCATGGGTTAACATGGGTATTTTTGAGTGATTCCACTTGGAATGGAGAGTTAAGACATCCTAGTCAATAAATTTTTTGTCCCGTCCAATTTTTATTTGATTTTCTTCATCATTCGGTAAATTATAACTTTCTGTAGCATCTTGTAGTTTCCTCTAGCACTCTTCCAGTGTGTATATACTTGCTCAAATTTGCTAAAAAAATTGGTTTTTTTTCCCTTAGGGCTGAATCATGACCCCTAGGATATAAATAAATAGTTGAGTAGGAATAAACACCACTTAGGAATTGCATTTTTATCCATGCAAAACATCTCAACGATTTGGCTTAATGGACAAATTTTTGAATTGGATAATACAATAATGATTTTCTTGATTGCCACATCCAATGAGCTCTTTCAATGGATCTAAAACTCTTTGAAATGTAATGATTGATATCCAATTCATGATATTTACTTTATCCAATTAGAATAAGTTTGTTTTCCTTTTATATTTGTTATCACTCAGAAGTCTTCCCTAGAAGTTATCAAAAGAAGGAATAATCCGAGGTAACCACAAACCAATCTTCAGACTCAGGTTCTAGCCAACCTAAGTCAAGAGAGGGCTCTCTCTTTATAATTTAACTTTGTTTGGGTGGGATTTTAGGCTTCATAAGGTCTTGATTTTGGTTGGGTGGTGGAATTCTAGGAACAGATGGGTAGAGCTAGTTTCTTTAAGCCATTGGGCTGTGGAGTCAATAAAAGGATATCATAACTAGATTAGATCATTAAAGGGAGTTTTTACAGGGCAGGCTAGCAAAACAAAAGGAAAATATTCAAGGGCTGATGGATGGAATGATTCTAACCTGGGTAAATGGGCGCTTAAGAATCCTTGGACCGAGATCAGAATGAGGAACAGGGGGTGATCATCAACAAAGGGCAATTAAGAATCCTTTGCTACATAGATCACAAGGAAAACTATGGAAGCTAAGGAGCAGCTAAGAATTCCCTAGCTAAGATAGTTTAGCAGAAAAAATTTAAGAATGTAAACAGTTAAGACAGAGTGCATTGAAGCAAATTCTAAAATATCATTCCTAGTTTAACATTAAGGTTTCATATAAACACATATGTTTATCAATAAACATAAGGAAAAACAATAATACACAAGAGAGAATACTTATTTGATTTTTGCTTTACACAAGAATCCTGTAAAATGTCTGAACTTTATTCCATGATCCAACAAGCCAATCTAGTTTTTGTTACAATAAGACTGTGACTTGAGAGAAAAGTCTACAGAAATGTCTTTGAATCCACCCTAAATACTTCGAAATGTGAAGTATTTATACAAAAAATATTACAAAATATCTCATAAAAGTTTGAGATTTAATTATGGAAATAAAAATATCTTCAAGCATGAAGATAGAGACAGATGGAAAACTATATCATGTTGTCCCTCTTATTGTGGTAGTGCTGGCTGTTGCAGCTGAATTTGATCCCTTTAAGCTGGCTGCTATTTGTACACTGGAATCATCCTTGTCTTTAATCTCTTACTGATACTCTTTAACCTGCTACTCTTTGACCCTATTTATCTGTCTCTTACTTGTCTTGAGATTTACTGTGGTAACTTTATAGTAAATTTGTCATCTTTTCCCACCATTCATCCTCAGGTAATTTTACTTTGAGCATTCTTCTGTAAATCTCGTATGCCTATGTGTATTTGGAAAAATTAGGCTTGGTGACAAACAAGTGTTTCACCTAATACTCTAGAAAGAACAGATCCTCTAAAGTATCATACAATACTTTCCCTGTTGACAGGGCTTTGATAACTGAAGTGCTTGCTTGATCCTTAGCCAACTTCCTTAATCTGGCAATGTAGTCCAATTGGGTCATAAGTTTTTCATGGATGACCATAGGACTTGGAAGGCCTTTATCCCTCAAAATTTGAAACTTTGCCATGAATTTGTCAATGCCCACCTGCATGTTATGGCATTTTCCCTCTAGGTTAACCATAAGGTTTCTTTTGGAAAGAACCTTTTTAACTTCTAGGATAGCTTTAGTTCTATCCTCTACACCAAACTCATTAAGTTCGCGTCTTTTCTTTTTGTTCAATAAGTGGATGAATCGATTAACATCCTCATGTTGATCTCCCAAATCTTATCTTAATTTCTTAATAGCCTCAGTGGCCACTTTCACCAGTTCTGTTTGCTCAAATATTACTTGAATTGATGGAAAATATCATTGACAGAGTCAATGATATTGGCCCAGAGCATCTCTTTGGTCTGTCCTAGTGGCTTTTGTAGAGTTAAATCTTTTTCTAGGACCTTGATCTTCTCACCCATCCTTAGGGCTTTCTGTGTTTCTTCTCTCTGCTGAATCTGGGAAATCTTGCAGTCAGTTTCTAAGCTTGCCACTTTCTCCTTAAGCCTTTTTAGTTTTGTTTCCTGGATAGACATTTCCTCCGTGGCTTTCCCTAGCTATGTTGTCTTTTTTGTTGAAGCACCTGCTGTTGTAGACTTAGTTGTGACTGGTAGTGTTGTAGTAGGTGGAGCTGTTGGTGCCAAAGATGTTGCCAGTGTTGAAGGAACTACAGTTGTTACTGTGGGAATGGAAGTTGTAGAAGTGGTGGCCAATTCACTTTGCTTGGAATGAATCATTGTGCCTAATCTTTTCTCTGTTCTTTCAATTGGTCATTTAGCTTTAGGACCAATTCCATAAGCTCTTCTTGTCCTTTTTGGATCTCCAGGACTTCTGCTCTCTGTAGTTGATGTAATGGTGGGATCTTAAGTTGCTTCTTCGAAGCAGCTATGTCATAATTTTTCTTCTTTATCAGTTTTTTGGTGACCTTTACATCTTTGGGATCGTGTCCCAAATCAATGATTAAGTCCTCTAAGGACTTGATTTTGGTGTCTTTTGCCTGTGAAGAGGCCTTCACCAATTAGAATTGAGCTGATATGTTATTTAGGAATTTTTGTAATTGGTGAGCTACGATGGATTTCCTTGTCAAGGTGGAGTAAATCATCTCCCCTGTCTGCTTGTGCAACTCGATCTAGTCAATAGGATGTATGTCCTTCTCCAACACTTCGAAATCTATCTTTTTGAAGTCAAATGCTGTTTTAAGTTACTGAGTGGTAGGTTTCACAAATGTCATCTGCATTTTTCCTTCTTTCACAACATAGGCTGACATAAGCCTTGTCTAGTTTGTAGGTGCCATCTTTAGGTACAATGCATAAGCCTAGGTTTTTAGCCTCTCATTCCTAGCCTTTATATCCATGTACCTTTCTCTAATGTCTTGGTCCCTGTCAGATGGAATCCTAAATGAGGACACTTCAACACTTTGTTGCCTTTCCAACATCTGAGCATTTGATGTGGAAGGTTCTAGTGTGCCCCCAGAGGGAGTGGCAGGCCTGCTTCTTTATCTTTCTGTGCTGGTGGCCCCAACTATTTCTTCTGTGAATTCCTATTCTGAAACAACATTTAACCTCTACCTTTTGACTAGGCTGGTCGCTGCATATGTTTGTGTGGTTGCTCTGCCTGATGTGTTGGCCTCTTCCCTATTTCTTTTGAGGATTTTCTCCTCATTTAGAGGAGTTTGCAAGGTAAGGGGAGTACTCATGTTGGGTTCCGGTATACCTGTTTGATTTAGTTCCTTTGATAAGCCTGGTTATTCTGACTCTTCTTGCACCTGGGATTCTTATTCTATATGTGATTCACTTTGTGCCTGAGATTCTCCCTGTGCCTGTGATTCTTCTTGGATTTGAGATTCTCCTGGCACCTATAGGAAAGAACCCTCATCAAGCCTTTTCTCTAGATCAATTAGAGCATTTTCAACTACAACTTCAATGATGTTCCTGTCTACTAAAGTATTCTCCACCCATTCCAATTGATTTTCATATTTCTCTATTTCAAGGATTCAGTGGTGAATGTAGGGAGCCCTCTTGTTTTTCTGTCTTCTGTTGCAGATGAAGTCACAGGGATCATATCTCCACATGAAGCTCTATTTTAGTTTAAGTCTATGAAGTATTTCCTCTGCTTATTTTCTAGCTTTTCTGCTATTACATACAAAGGGGCCTAGTTGATCTTTGATTCTAATATGGGCCTTCTTTTTAGGCTTAACAAAATGCACCTCATCTGAGTTAATTATCTGCCTGTAGTACTCCATATAAAATAACCTCATTGGGAGGTATTTGGGCAGTTTATATGGGGCCAACTCACAACCATAGATCCTAATTTCTATGTGATTTTGGTACAAGTACCAATCTCCCACTTTGTGTTGTTTTGAAAGTTGTAGTATCCTCCTGATATCTGAACTAATTTTTGGAGGAGGACTTCCTAGCAGCATGGTCACTACTGGATGTACAAAAATATCTATGAAGTCTGTGTATGGATATGGGGAATCATAATTATGGATCAAAGGAGTCAAAAAAATCACTAACCTAGGATGACCTTTAGTATCAAGCTTTTGGAGAGTGAAGGGGAACTTGTCAGCTTGGTAATATAAGAAAAGGTGGTACAAAACTAAAGAATACTTAAAAAGTCTCTCGGTAATCATTCTAAGGAATTGGTCATGCATTTTGTCAATTATTAACTTGGGACATGAAGGCTAAGATGATTTCATCTATATACTCACTGGTGGTATAGCCTAAAACACAAGAGATCATTGCTACTATATCTTGACCAAATGGGGAAAATATGGTAGCCACATATGGGAGAGGGTCTTTTGGGATATGATTTTCCTCCTTGATGAAGGTTTGGAACATCTCAACAATTTTGGCAGTGGTATGCTTAGGAAATTTGTCTAATAGGTCTCCAATTGAAGTAGGGGTTAAGTTTTGCCCTGGTCGTTGTTGCAGCATTTCATTGATTGACTCGACAGTGATGGTGAAAAGTATGGTTTGGACAAGGGACAACGCTGCTCTTTGACTGGGAATGTAGTTCACATGACAATAATGGACAATTTCTGAAAAGGTATGCACCTTAGGGAATTGATACTTAGGTAATTTGATTCCTAAAGACCTATTTTATCAGCATGGTTTAGATATTGGTCTCTGTATCAACAATATAGTTTGATAGGGGATTCAAGGACAGAGGTGTCCTTGATTTGGATATCTTTATTAGAAAGGGGAAGGTGGTCCATATCCAGGTGAGGAGTAGTAATTAGTTTGACATCCATGGCAATTGGGGCTGCCATTCTTAGTTCTTGTGGATTTAGAATGGGGACGGTAAATTTTCAGTATTTGAGGTAATGGTGGTTCAATTCCAAGTGGATTTTAAGTTACTAAAGTTCCCTTTAATTTCAATTAAGAAAACTTAGAGACTGCTTCAGAAATTTATAGGGCTTTCAATGGATTCTGGCTTAAATACCTAGAATTTGGAGTAAACTAGATCTGAACTAGGTAATTAGCAATTCTAAACAGTTGAAAAGGCTTCAATTAGGTTGGAAGGCAATCTGGGAGCTTTTGGCGTCTTCTGAGTGCAAGTGTACGTGGGTTGACGGCTTTCAACCTTCACAGGCATGTGCATGGAAAATTATAGTTGAAAAATGATAAAACAATGATTTGGGGCTTTTCTGGATTTATGTGTGAAAATTCAATTTGGCGGGTATGGGTGAACAATGATAGTTTGTCACGTAGCGGGGTGAACAATGAATATTTTGGTGGGTAGTGGACAGGTGGTAAGTGGTTTACTTCGCACAACCTTTGGGCATTTGGCGATATTGGGGGGAGGCCACCAGATTCCATTCATCGAGCACCACGTTGCTTCAGGGGCCCAGTGGAAAACAACCCATTTCGGGTGGGTATCACTCGGATTTCGGGCCCTTTCGAAATCAACATGGGCCATTAGATGGTGAGGGGGGAGATCTTGTGGTGGTCGGGCATGGGAGTTGCATGGAAGATAATGGAGGGGCCCGACGGGCATTTAAATGTGGTGGTTTTAGGTTAATGAGGGGTTAAGGCGAGGATTAAGGTATCGGGTGAGATATGATTGGTGGATGGTTTGACTTTAATTAATTGCAGATCAGTTAATTATGTCATTTTTCGGGGTTCGGATAATATAAACTTTATATTTCAAACTTCGGGGTAGGGATATTAATATTAAAGGGGTTTAATAAATATATACGGGAAACGGTTTATTTTTCAGGAATTAACATATAAATTATTAAAAGTTAATATGAAAATTACGAGAGATAAATGAAAATGAGTTTGCCCTAAGTATAATATATTTCATTGTAATTCATTTTCTTTTTACATAGAAACATTATAACTTAGGCTAAGTTTATTTTTGTGGGTTTTTATAAAAAGGGGTATTCATAGGGGTGATTACTTTTCCTTAGGAAAAATAGAGTTTTAACCTTAGGAAAAGTGATTTATTAGGGAAAATGAATGAAATGAAGGGGGGTAAATGTTTATGAGGGGATTTTAGTACTTAAGATCTATAAGTCATTGGGCCGAGGGTCCAATCCCTCCAAAAGTCAGAGAAATGCTCTAAGCCCCTTTGACTTAAGATTTTGGGTACTTCAAACTTTATTTTGGGAAATTAGTTAAGTAAAAGGGGAAAATGAATGAAGGGATTTAATTAATTTGACTTTGTGAACTTTGTGCAAGTCTAATTTCTCATTCATACTTAGAACTTTCATGACGAGGGTGATAAATATGCTTTTGTCTAACAATCATCACAATTTTGCAACCTTTTTTCTACTTACCCATCTACTCATCCTACCATTTTTACTTCTCTTTATTAGGGTGCATTTGAGCTAGCAAACCATTATCAAACATTTTTCTTTTTCTTTACAATAGTAAACTAACTAAATCTAACCTTATTACATCTAAGTCTCAAATTAAACAGTTGAGCTCCTATTATTTACTCTACCTAATCTACTTATCTGCCAAGATTAAATTGTTTGGTCAGATTTTATTCTTTAACTATAGACATGAAATTGAAACATGAAATAGCCAAGTTTAAACATTTTGACCACCATGGATTGTGGCAAAGATTACAAGCTGCACAGAATCATTTATTTTACACAAAAAGTAAAAAGTAGTGGCATTTTGACTTGCACACTTTCATGGTCCTTTGTTTTCTTGGAGTTCATATTTTTCATCCTTTTTTTTTACCTTTTTAATTCTTTTTGTTCTTTTATTTTTATTTTAGGACATACCCTTTTTACATTTTTTAATTTTTTTAAATATGGAAAACATTTGCAAAAATCAAAGGTATGTACATATTATAGGTTTAATCTCAGCCATTCAAAAATTATGACTCCTATTGGTATAGAAACCTAACAGTGGCTTGTTAGGTCCCTATAATACTAGTGATTAACCCATTACTATTGTAGTTGTATCCCTTATTAATATTGTTGTGCAACTATTGTCCCCATATTGTTATCATTGTGCCTCATAGAATCCCTCTATTGTTATTTTTGTGCCTTTATATTATTATTGTTAGTTCGACTGGTTTCATAACATTTGGTATCAGAGCTTTGGATTCTAGGGTTTCTCTACTCCAAATAGGTCATCATGGCATTTTTGCAATACCTTTTTTTCTGCTGTGTTTCAGAAGCGAAAAAAAAAAACCATTTGAGATGAAATTGCACTAAACCTCGGGTCCAAATTTCAGAGCTTTTTGTGATATATTTGTAGAGATGTGATCTATGAAGTTGGTATTTTTGCAGACTCCTGAATTACATTCCAAACAGGTGACCTGGGGAAAATCGTCATAACTTTCTCTTTAAGCATCGAATTGAAGTATCGTAAGAAGATACAAAAAGAGGACGAACTGTAGTTTCTTTTATGTATTTTTCAGATCTAAAGGTCGAATCAAGGACATGTGTCATTTCGTAAAAGTTCACTCTATTGAACTAGTCTATAATCAAGTCATTGTGGGAGATTTGGCATCACTCTTCCTTCGAAAATCCAATTTGGATCAAACTGGTGGCATTGGAAAGAGGACACATAGGGCTATTGCAGGTCACAATTTCAGAACTGGATGATTTGACAAAGATACATTAGAGGCAATATTGAGTTCCTACAAAGTGAAAAAACATGTGTAGATGTTTTTAAATTTTTTCTTAAGCTTGGTTTGAAAAATTATTTTGAAGAATTCAAAGGCCATAGTAGAGCATTATTATCAGTAACTGATGCCCTGAGGAAAGAAAATGAAACACCTAGTAAGCAACCTTAAAGTGCTAGCATGACTCATGAAGAAGAGGAAGAAATGCTACATGATATATCAAAATTACAAGACCAAGTGCAACAAATGTCACTCTCACAAAAGCTAACAGAAGCTAAGATAAATGGCGTGGAATCTAAGATAAATGGCATGGAATCTAAGATAAAGGGCGTGGAAGCTAAGATGAATGGCATGGAAGCTAAGATGGATTATTTGAAGTTAGATTTGAAGACAGACATGGAAGATTTGAAGACAAATTT
>APFE030310155.1:0-17514 GCA_000404065.3 Pinus taeda
GTCTACGTCGACAGGTTTACTAGGTATGCCATCCATGAATGTGGGGGAGCATCACTTAGGTTAGTTTCCCTTTGAGGTTTTCCGTGGAAACAAAAATTAAAATATTACTTGTATTAAAGTATAACATCTTGTCAATTCCTTGGCTAACATCTTTGCATAAGCTTCTTTGGGACTTTCTTCTCAAAAATTGCCATTACTTTCCTCCTTGTTGATGTTTTCATATTGAAATACCATCATAGTTGTACAAATTTGTTGTCTCCAACCATGGCTTTGCCCAAACTTCCAATGCATAATTCCCAATCACGTCATTGATATCCTTGCTTGGTTGTTATTCCCACCTTATGCTCCAAGTGCAATATAGCCCCACTTGGCACAACATTGCTAAGCTTTTCATCACACCCGTTTTCTTTCCTAGCTTAAAACTTGAATTTAATATCAAAATAAACCTTTAAACCATCATTGTCTCAACAACAATGTAATTACATAGTGTCATATGTTTAACCAAAGAATGACTTTGACAAAAAAACAACACTCTCAAATCCTAAGACTTGTCTTTATACTCGTTGATAAATATTTGTGAGAAATTAAAATTCAATAATCAATATGAAAAACATAAATTTTGATTGAACCATAGGACTTAGTATAAATCTATCTAGGACACTTAAACAACTTAATCAATTGTTGTTAGTCAATTCTTTTTCCGATGAAATCACAAGAACTTGTGAAGAGAAAAAATATAAAACAACTAGATTGTAGAGAATCATTAGGGGTGTTCTTGTCTTATGATGGAAACAAGTGGATTTCACATCGATCAATTGCTCTATTACTCAAAGGTTTTGCAACCTTTCATCAGAATTAGGCTTTTACAAACTTCAAATTTAGACATGTGACACTTGTGCCATCATTAGACATCATCTAGTTTATAGACCATACTAAATGGACTTGTCAAAGTTTAACAAAACAAATCTATGATAGTAACATCTATTTATGTGATGTTTTATATCATGTCATTCTTTCTTTATGCATATGCATCCATCTGACCTTACTTTAACCTACAAGAATATATGATTATGAACATAATCTTACTCTATAGTATATGGCTATCTATGATTATAACTTTTACAAAATTGTCTGGAATTGTTATAAATGAAATCCGTTATACTTCATTGTCTCGTAACTTTATAACATTTAAGAAACCACGGTGTTAGGCTAACATTTAAGTATGGCTATATATATTTTATAAAAATTAAAGAGCTCATTAAGGAAATTACTTTTCTATATCATTGTTAAACTTCATTAATGTGCTAATTCACAATTCAACTTGTTAAGTTATGGTTAGCATTAGTAACCATAACATTTTTTTCTCTATAATAAAGCATGCAAAACCCTAGGAAACTTCACTTTTGTCGATGGGTGCTAAGTAAGGTAAACTGTCAATGCCTAATTTCTAAGCAACTTGATCCATTGGGGATCAAGAGATTTGAACCCCTGACCTCTCTAACTTCAAGGGAGAGATTTCACATCTAGCTCACAATTGCTTGAGCTAACCCTTAGGGCTAACCTCAAGCACTTGAGTAAGATTGGGAATGTTAGTAACTTTCCAAACCTAATAGTCTGACAAGGATCAAACCCGTTAAATCAAGACTTGGTCCTCGGTGGGGAGGGTAACAACTTCTCCTCTTAACCACCTAAATTAAACACAACTGACATTAATAACCATAAACTATACTAAATATTTAGTAAGCAATTCTATTTCTTAGCAACATCCTACAATTAGAATATGGTATCAATTGTGATCAATCTAAATTCATAATCCTAAACTCAATAAAACTCCAAGCTAACCATAACTTGATAGCTATGTCACACTTCAATGTATTATCTATTGTGCCATTTGAAAGTTAATCCTAACCTTGCCTAAGGAAAAAAAAAATGAAGACACTAGAATTATCCTTCACAACCATGAGCAAAAAGTTATGACTTTCATTTCTCATCAATGTTATCAACACGAGTAGCCAATGAGACACCTTATAGGTTGGTATCTTGGTTAAGGACATATATTCACAAGGAAAGGGGATACCTTTCTAGACCCAAGTATTTTGGTTAAACATTGATATCCATGAGAAAGGTTATGAGATATATTTGAATTGCTTTCTACAGTTCAAGTACAAAGATTTATTAAATTAAAGAGTTATTAACTAATATATATTTGAAACCAACATATTCACAAAATACTCGAAATATAAAGCCTTAAAAGATCTATAGTGAATAAATAAAATTAAATGGATATAAGTATGAAAATAATTGTAAATAAAAAAAATATATATTCTCATGGAAAATCACATATGATATTGACACATGGAATCTATATTCTCTATGAAAAATCAAATACATATTGGTACATTGAATTTATATTCCCCATGGAAAATTGTATACAATATTAATATATTAAATCCATTTATAGCTAATTATAACTATCATAAATATCTACCATAATTACCTACTATTTTAGGTAATTGACCAAAGCCAAGATAACCTCTTCAAGCAAATATTTTATCTTTTTTCACTATGAAGTAATGACAACTATATATAATACCAAAACACATCTAGCTAAATGGCTCAAATGACAATAATGGATATGACATCTTAAAATTTGATTTTGTAATTAGCTATTGTTCATCTCAAACATTTGAAGAAAAAAATAAAAAAATAAAAAGGTGAATTCAAGGGTAAGATTTTGTAATTAGCTATTGTTCATCTCAAACTTTTGAAGATAAAAAAAATAAGAAGAAAAAGGTGAATTCAAGGGTAACCACACTAGACTCCAATTCAACCATAACTTGATATCTATGTCACATCTTTAATGTATTGTTTACCTTGTCATTTGTAAAGTTTATTGTGATTATTTAGTGACTAGATTCAAGAAGGTTAATCTTTTGAAACTAAATTTTTGGTTTTGTTTTTTAAATTGATCTTACCATGATTGATCTCAAGCTTGCCAAGGGGTTAAAAAGGAGACCAAAATGATCCTTTGAAACCATACCTAAAGGGTTATGAATTATATTCTCACTTGGTCTTGTTGACATGGGATCTTATTAAACCTTGGTTTATTAACAATAACTTGATATCTATGTCACTTCTTTAATGTATTGTTTACCTTGTCATTTGTAAAGTTTATTGTGATTATTTAGTGACTTTATTATCAAGATTCAAGAAGGTTAATCTTTTGAAACTAAATTTTTGGTTTCGTTTTTTTTAATTGATCTTACCATGATTGATCTCAAGCTTGCTAAGGGGTTAAAAAGGAGACCAAAATGATCCTTCCATACCATACCTAAAGGGTTAGGATTCAGGAATTATATTCTCACTTGGTCTTGTTGACATGGGATCTTCTTAAACCATTGGTTTATTGTTTTGGTTAAAAATCCATATTTACAAGGAAACAAAATTCTTTAGTAAACACCTTAGTTTAGTATTTTGGTTAAAAATCCATATTCATAGGAAAAAAAACTTTAAATTATGTTCAAATTAAATTCTAAACATAAATAAAAGAAATTTAAAATTTAATTCCATTTAAAATTTAATTCTATTTTGTAATTACTAAAATCATTAACTATATTAAAAACATAACCAAACTCAAAACTCCATTAAAACATATAATCTTAGTGTATTAATTTTTTTTTTATAAAATAATCTAATAATCTTACTATATTAAATTTTATTTTTATAAAATAATCTAACCACCATTCAATCAGGAAAACTTAGAATGAAAAAAAAAAGCAGCTCAAGCAAAGCGGTAACCTGGTACATGCGGTACAACAAATCAAAGGAAAAAAGCAAAGGCTACAATAATGATGCGCGACGACTACAACTCAAACTACGCTTTAGCCCTAATAGCCATACTTGCCAACACAAACATACTTGCCAACACAAATGCATGAACATTAATGAGTAACGCATAAATACGGCTCACAATCAGGATTATCGCTCAGCACTACAGCTCACAATTATGATTATCGCTGCGTACTACATGACTACGGCTCACAATTATGATTATCGCTGTGTACGACATGATTACGGCTCACAACTAGACACCTCGCTATTCCGTATTGGTCAGTAAACTAAATACTAAGAAACCAGCGGTATTGCAATCAAGAAGGGACTCCTAACTGTTCTTTTTCCGAAGCCGCTTATAACCCTGGCAGACCGGGGGATTATATCATACTTTACCTGCCCTTATTAATGGATTAATGGCCTAGCTTTACTGTATGGCCCTAATTAATGACTGGTTAATCTGGTTGGTGGAGGTTACAGGAGACTAGACAGGCTGCCAATTCTGCATCCAAGATGGTTCAGAAATGTAATCCTCTTGCCTCATTTTCTCTTCATCGAGGGCTTAATTATATACTCATAAAATAAATGGAAGAATGTTCATATAGAACTCACTTTAAGTCAAATTACTCTCCTTTATTAGAATCCCAATGATTTTTATCTAAATACCTCAAACTTTGTCCCTTCAATAAAAATGAAAGATAAAAAAAACCATCTAACACTCTTTGAACTACATACATAGTCATCTAAAGTTTTAAATCTTTATCTACCAGAGAGAACAAAGGAGCACATTACAATCTTTATCTACCAGAGAGAACAAAGGAGCACATTACAAACAAAGGAGGACATTACAAGGAAATCAAATTCTTTATTAAAGACTTAAGGCTTTTATTTAAATTTTATGTTAAGAATAAATATCTAAATGAAAAGACTATATATTAAGTTTAAATTGTATACTAAATTAAAAATAAAATAAAATCAACTAATATATATTTAAATTTCACAAACTCAAAAATATATATATATTATATATATATTTCTAAAAATTCAAAAAAAATATTAATCTATCCTACATTAAATATATTAATCTTATTATTTTTTTAGGATTAAAATCATTTATTAGGTTAAAAAATGACCGAAACTCGAAACTCGATCACATTTAAGATATACAGAACTTTCATCATATGATATTGATTTTAATAACCTAATCAACTACCGAGCAAGAAATACTTTTAAAATAGTGACCCAAGGAAAAATGGAAATGGGAAGAACGCTAAAGCCAACGCACAAGGCACATGAAACATACACTCTTTGCGACACGCCACAGACCAAAACCAAATGCAAATAAAACGCAAATTCTACATTAATGGTATGCCATGATTACAGCGCAAAACAAATGAACATTAATACGGCTCATAACTACCACGCCTGACAGAGTAATCATGGTAGAATATATTGGTACCTGGATCGTGGCGACTCTCGTACCAAAAAGAATGATGGAATGTAACGAAACGGTCTGGAAAAACTCCACGTCATTTCACGTCCTTACACTGCAAACCAACCGCCACCGGAACAGCCTGTCGAAGCAAAATAAATTTCCATATAAGTCCAGAGAGAGAGAGTGCGTGACAAATTGTATAACATAACAGAGAACATGGCAAAACTAATACCCATCAACTCTAAATCGCTCACCAAAGATTAAGATTATATTACGGGCTATCCGGAAAGTACGAAAAACATATGGGCGGAAAAGTTGAAGAGCTTTATGTGAACTGTACCTGCTGAAACGAAACTTAGACATGTAATCCTCTTGCCTCCTCCCGTCTTCGAGGGCGGCTCTTCCTGGAAGACACAGTTAGTTAAATCAGATCTCATTTCAATCCTAAAATAAAAATATCAAGTGACCTATCAAATAGATTGGAAGAGTCAATTATTATTGAAAACCTCAAATTACTCTCTTATTGAAATCCCAATAACCTTTATCTGAATACCTAAAACCGGCCTGCAATACCTTAAAATAGAAATGAAAAATAAAAACTCGAAAAAAAACCATAATCTACCATAGCATTCTCCATTCTGTAACACAGGGCATACCATTATGTATATGTTTATTGGCAGAACATCTATATAACTATATCATATCGGCTCAAATTAAACCAAAAAAGAATACCTGCTCTGGTGATTTTCCTTCATAGAAACTCGAAATCATGCGCTGCATCTCTTCTGCTCCGCTTCAAAGCAAAATTTAGTAAAATCCACCAACCAACCAATCCAAACACAAGGAGGAAAAAAAAAAAAAATCAACAAACACCAGCTGAAAAATAGAAAACTCTATAAAGAAAATGGACTGCTGAAACCATAAACATGCATGGCCATGCCTTGGACCAAAAGAAAATAACAAGAAAAAAGCCAATTCGAAAAACAGAAGAGACAAGCTTAAACTAATACGATGTTGGTTCTCTGAAAGTGTTATATATCCGCCTCATTTCAAACGGTCACAGGCTTTCTCCAAATTCCAGTGCCTTCTCACGTCCGCTTTTGTCTATAATCTAAATTTAAATTTATCTTCATATCCACCGCCATGGCCTTGCATCTGAAGGATTATTTTTGAAAAATATGACCCGCATACAAATTCAAACTAATCCGAGCGCTTATAAATCATGCTTTCTTCTGGTAACCCATGGATTATGTTCTTAACTGGAAATTCATCTATAGTATTTATTTTACAGAGATGCCCTCTTTAAATTCTAATATTAACTATAATTGTAAATAATAAACTCGTACTGAACTAACTGGAATATTTTTTTTTTTAACAGAATACGTGTTCAATTCTTTAAATACCGCGTTTTCCGACCCTTCTTGATCAAGAAGGCCGCGTGGTTGGTTTTGACGAGAAAAATGAAGCATGGTTATATCGGTTTGGTTATATTTTGAAGTAAACTGATGAAGAATTGAGTTTGTTTGGTTATATTGTTTTGTTTATATTTTTATTTAAGGTTAAAAATGAGTAAAATTTATTTTATTTTAAAATTTACTAAGGGTTTAGAGATCTAAATTTGTAAAAGGTAATTCTTTTATAAAATTTAGAAAAATTTGATTTTTTTTTTTTAATTTCACATTAGAAAATTGGATTTTTAATATTATAAAAATATTGATAATGGATATTAGTTAATATATAAAGCAAAAAAAAATTTAATAAATTTTTTTTTTGAAAAATGATTTATAACTTTTGTAGTTTAAATTTATATGGTGATATGTTATATTATGTAAGATTATAATTATTTAATTTAATTATAATTTTTTTTTAGTTTTAATTTATATGGTGAACTCTAATATTAAATTATAATTGTTTTAAATTTAAAATTTTAATGATGATATATGTAATATTAAATTTATAACTTAATTTAAGAAAAATTATAGTAAAATAGTAAATTTTTTATTTTATTAATTAAAAATTAAATATAATATTATGAAATATAATAATTACAAATATGATGATGATGGTGGTGGTTAACGTTCATTGTTTCCAAACTTTGGTCTATTTGACCTAAAGAAACAAATTATTTAGCTTGATATAATATTTTATTCCTATGCTCAAAAAGCTTAGAGAGAAGCCCCCTAAGCTCACTGTCATTTTGACAACGTAAAAGGCTAGGAAGGTCACTATTGCAACAAAGATTTTGAAAATGAGATCTAGGCTAGGAAGGTAAGTATTGCAACCAAGATTTTGAAACTGAGATCTAATGAGGTTGTACGCGTGGCATTCTAAGAAGAAGTGATTTTCATCCTCGATGTTCGTATTGTCACAGAGATGGCAGAACCTTTCCATCCATGGTGTTTTAGGAACTGCTCTTTTCACCATGGAGCTCATGAGACTTTGTTCTAATCTTGACTATATTAATTTTCTTCTTTGATCTAGTTAAAACACAAAGATATTTTTGATCTTCTAGGGTTGGGTTGATGACCTCCTTATAATATCTTAATTTTCTTTTAGCTGCTAAATCTTTCTCACACCACATTTTTTCTTTGAACTTAAAAGTAACAATATTTTTAATGTTATTAATGTTTTGTAATGCAACATTCTCATTGATCTCTCAATGGTTTAACAAGGCCCTCGTGTCTTTATACCAACCTCGTTTGAGCCTTAGGTGGTTTTGGCTACAATTTAAAGCTAGCTTAGGAAGTTTATGGTCTCCTATGTTATTGAGTTGTTATTGAGTTTGTGCTTGTACAACAGAAGCCTAGTCATAGCTAAGCTCTCGATAGGGGAAAGAACCACTTCTATAAGGAGAATAGGATAGGATGTGTTGTTTTTAATTTTGAGGTTATACGTTATAAAACGCTTCTAGATTTGCTCAATCTTTCTCCAGGATTCTCTAGAGATGTTACAACCCCAAACCTCACATCCATATAAGATAACCGGAGTGACTAAAGTTTCAAAGAGGAACTTATTTCTATCCCACATTACGAGGTTAACCATTTTACAATTAATTTCAAGACCAAAATAAGCTTTCCATCCCCCATTAATCCTTTTCTCAATGCTATACTTCGAGTTGAGCTTGTGATGAATATCAATTCCTAGGTACTTGTAGGAAGACACTTCCTCCAAGTTACTATTGTCATACTTAAAATTAGCGTAAGTGTCCTTCTCGGATTTGATAATCATAACTTTTGTTTTGTCATTGTTAACAATCATACCCATGGTAGAGTAGAAACCCTTAAGAAGTATAAGTTGCTTATCAAGATCAGATGGGCACCTTGCGAGAAGAACAATATCGTCAGCGTAGAGAAGAAGGATGATGACTATCCTAGCTAAGATCATGTTAGCACATCCTACTTCCTCTAAACAACCTTCTAGCTTGTCGATGTAAATGCTAAATAGGGCAAGGGAGAGGGGGCAACCTTGTTTAACTCCGATATTACACTTAATATCTTTCGACCACCCCTCATTGCTCTTTAACTTGGCAATTACATTATCATATAACCTTATAGCCGCAACTCTCAACTCAAAATGAACCTTTAGCTCTTCTAATCTCTTCCAAAGGTTGATTCTAGGAACCATATCGAAAGCCTTTCTAAAATCTTATTAATAAAGTTAATAAACAAAAATTAAAAATTAACATAATTAAATTTATAAAATTAAATCAATAAACTTTTTATAAAATTAAATTAAATTTAACCTAATATTATTATTTTTAATAATTAATTAAATTAAGAATTTATTTTAATTAAATAGATCAAATAAATTAACAATTTTATTTATTCTAATTAAATTTAATATTATTAGTTGAATAAAGATTAATAAAATAATTAATTAAATTAAATAATTAATTTAATTTAATTGAAATTAATATATATTACTATATTTATATAAAAATTTAAATTTAATAAAATATTAATAAATAATATTAATAATAAATTTCAAGCCGACAATGTGTGGTTTCAAAAATTCATATTAATAAAATCTATTATTAAAGTTATAAACAAAAAATTTAAAAATAACATAATTAAATTATAAAATTAAATCAATAAACCTTTATAATAAAATAATTAAAATTACCTAAATTAATTTATTTTAATTAATTTAATTAAATTAGAATTTTATTTTAATAAATGAATCAAATTAATTTTAACCTTTTATTTTATTCTAAATTAAATTAATATTATTAGTGAATAAGAATAATTAAATAATTAATAAATTAATAATTAAATAATTTATGAAATTTAATGAAATTAATATATTAATATAAATTTTAAATTAATAAAATAAAAATTAATAATAAAAATTAATAATTAAATTTCAAGCCGACAATGTGTGGTTTCAAAAATTTAACCCTAATAGTATTTATTCCCTATAGCAGCTCATCTTGTATCATCATTCTCAAAGTCCTGATGATGGATCCCAGTTGAGATTTGAAACGTTGGCAAAAAGATGTTTATACTGTGGGTTCTCCGGTTACTGATCCAAAAATTGAAAACCACAGATCTCTTAAATCCAAAGCCTTTCTAAAGTCCACAAAGCAACAAAAGAGATTGGAGTTATCATTGCGGAATTCTTCCACAATGATCCTAAGCGTAACGATGTGGTTTGTTGTTGAGTGTTGCTTTCTAAAACTCACTTGGCCTTTAGCCCGCTTACCTTCACTTTCAAGCCATATGCTCAACTTCCTTTCCAAAATAATACCATATAACTTGGCTAGGAGAGGGCTAATCATAATTGTTCGATGATTAGAGGGGTTATTTGTATCCCCATTTTTAAAAATAGGGATAATGAGGCTTTGAGTCCATGGTTTAGGGAACCCTTGCTTAACCGCTTGATTGAAAAGCTTGTGAACATGGGGGATGGGAACAGGACCTCCAATTTTTAAGATTTCCGCCTAGTAATCTTCAATGTCCTTAGCTTTCCCATTAGCCAAGTGATTAACCCCAAAATCAATGTCTTCTAATGAGAAAACGACTTTTGTTATGAGCAGGATTTCAAAGTTATCCATGACATTTGGAGATTCATAAAGCTTTTTAAGATAGGAATTCCAATTGTGTAAAGCAATTTTATTATTATCTTTAGTTTTCCTAGTTAGAATCTACCTCCAGAATTTTTTAGGAGCTACCTTAGAGAGGTGCAAGAGATTCTCTTGTCTTTTACGAATATATTGTCTTTTTTTCCTTTTAATTAGGGATTTGTATATTTTTATCTTGTCAATTTTAAGAGATCCATCAACAACTTCCTTAATTTCTCTCCTTGCACTTTTACAATCTTTGTCATACCATGGGTTGGTTTTGCTATTTCTTTTATTACTTGAAACTTCAATTGAGAACTTGTTAATAGATTATGAGAGGGTTGTAGTAAAATTATGATAGAGATCTTTTATGTTGTCTATACTAGATAAAGGAAGCAAATTAGTTTTTAATTCATTTAGAAAGAGATCTTTTTTTATTTCTATCAAAGATTAACTTCCTTTGGCTATAAGGATTATCTTCTATGGGATCTCTATGCATGAAAAAATTGAGAGTTATAAGTAAAGGCCGATGATCAGAGTCAGGCTCGTGGTTGTTTAAGTTGTCAAAATTTGTTATTTCGTTGTATAGAGGGAGATCATAGATAACATAGTCTACCACGCTGCTACCAAGTCGATCGATGCAGGTCGTCTGGCTAGAATTGGGCCACTTCTTTAGACCGTTGTAAATTATGAGATCTTGAGCACTACAAAGCTTGACTAGCTCCGACCCAAACAAATTCTCCTCGAGGTCTTCAGAGCTCCTTTTGTACCGGCTAGCCAGAGGTCTTCGTCTAACCAAAGAGGATTAGGGTTGGAATGATTACTTAGAAGAATAGCTTGGTTGCTTGAAGTTCGAGCATTAAAGTCATCCATTAAAAGGATATTGGTTTCATTCCTTAGGCTAGAAATATCATTCTCTGAACCATTGTAAGGACTATTTTTATCTAGATTCTTTTTCTTATAGAAGTTAGAATTTAGGGGGGGGGGAATAACAGATTGCTATGTAGGTCTTTATCATAGATGTTAGTAATTTATATCCAACTATATTGGTTGTAAGGGTCATTTTTATTTATCCTAGCATGGGGAGAGATGTTCTTCGTAATGTAACAAGCTATACCCCCAATGCCTCTACGGGAGGATTGCTTATTCCAGGTAGACCATAATATAAAGCCTCTATGTTAGGGACCTTAGATTCTTCATGCTCCCAAGTTTCAACAAGCAAAATAATATCAACATCATTCAAGATCCAACTTAGCTTGGGGCCTTTGTTCCATGGAAAACCTCGACAGTTCCAAGAAAGAATCCAGAGCATGTTGAATTGCTATTTATTATTATCTTTTTAGTTTCTATCTCGAATAACGACTTTTCTATTTCTGATTATTGCCCATTTTCCTTCCTTCCTAGATTCCTTTACCTTTTGAACCTCCTTTCTCCATTCTGCTTGATCTTCTGGAATGAGATATTCATTAATAAATATTCTCGTTCCTTTTAGACTTGAGGTTTTACTAAGTATGTCATGTTCATGGTCAATAGAGCTCACCTTTATTCGGATCAGCCTTCCTTTATTCTCAGTTAGTTTCCCCAACCTTGTTGCTTCTGTGAGACACGTTGTTTCAATTTGTAATATGTTATGTAATTATGTCTAGGCTATGGCTAAAGTATCCTCGTCTACCTCCTCTTTCAAACTGAAGATTATAACGTTCAAGGCCCTTTTGTTATGCTCATGGTCTAATTCTATCAATTTTTTCATTTCATCTTTAATTGATTTGATATCTAATTTACCTGCCACACTATTTAGGGTGAGGCGGATATTAACTTTTTTTTCTAGCTCTTTAATCATGTCATTTATTTTAAGGCTCTCTAAAGTATCAACATCTACTTGCTGGGCTATTTGGTTCATATCTTGGTTTTGTTTTTCTATAACCTGCAACCTAGTCTCCATTGCCTCCATCTTATTCTCCAATAGTTCTATTTTATTTTCTATTTGTTTTTGGATCTTGTCTTCAAAAGATGTGAATTTATTTTCAAGCATGGCTGCTAACTCTATTTGTAGCTTGACTTCTCTTTCTTCTCTATGTTTCTCTAAAGACTCTATATACTCATAGAGGCTCTATACAGTAACTGTGTTAGGTCTACCTTTGGTAATCTTTGGTAATTGTGGTGCATTATTCATACTTGAAAATATATGAGTAGATATGTATTAAAAAATATAAGGAATGTGTGCACCTGACATTAGCAAGCCGGATGATAGACGCACCTGCCCCAGATTTTTTTTCTATTATCATAGAGAGATCATGAATTATTACCGCATAGAGATCGTAAATTATGACCGTAGAAATTGTAAATTATTACCGCAGAGAGATCGTAAATTATTACCGCGGAGATTGTAAATATATCACCCTAAATTATTACCGCAGAGATCGTAAATACATCACCCTAAACCTAAATTATTACCGCAGACAAATGGTAAATACATCACCCTAAACCACAAGTTTTCTTTGAAATGATTTATAATTTTTTTTAATTTAATTTATATGGTGATATGTGTAATATTAAATTATAATTTTTTAATTTAATTTATATGATTAATATAGGTAATATTTAATTTATATATAATTTATGGAAAAATTATTATAATTATATATTATTTTTTTTATATTCACTATTTATTAATATAAACAAACAAAAATAAAAAAAACAAAACAAAAAAAAAAAAAAACCTAATATGAACATAGATATATAATAAATTTTATATTTTTAAGATTTCTTATTATAATTATAAATTATTAATTTATTTTAAATATAAAGTTCTAATTTATTAGGAATATGAAAATTATTATTTAAAATTATTTCAATCTAATAGATAATATATAAATTCTTCCATTAAAAAAATATGTAAATTTTTATTAATTTAAATAAATCAACACAACACAATCAAATTAAATTTTTTTTATTTATTATTTATTATTATTTTATTTTTTTAATCCATATTATGTTTTATTTTTTTATTTGTTTTATTACACTTTATTTTAATTGTGGATTTTTTGCTTCTTCAATATTCTTAGCACATTCTACTATGGCCTAGTTTAAACAAACCATAATTTCCTAAGAATAATAGAAATTCAATTTCGTTAGGAAAATAGTAGAAATTCTTGTAGGATTTTGAGAAAAATTGAGTGGATTTTTTTGAAAATCAAGTTTACACTTGTTAAGCTTCAAGATTTTGGATGTTCCAAAATTTTTTTATGGCATTGAATCCATTTCCAACAAAACAAAACTATTCCCACAATCAAATTTCTTGATAATTTTTTGCCAAATTCCAACCAAGTATCCAAACAAAATTGTGATCTCGCAAAGCAATTTCCAACATTAATCCAATCCCCTGCTATCCCTCTTTGCACATAGTGGTGGTTGTAAAGCTGAATCATTATTGAATAATAATGATGAAATATGCAACTAGTTAAGTGGTAAGAAATGCAATAAGTAAAATCCACAAAATTAAAAACAATGAGAAAAAACCCACAAAGAAAAGCTTTCAAAAAAAAATCAACAAACACTAATTAATCTAGCTTTCCACATATAAAAAGATCCACTAACCAATCCAAATAAAAAAATCCACCAAAAAAATATTCAACAAACCTAATTAAAAAATAGAAAAATCTATAAATAAAACGGACTACTCAAATGGTCATGCCTTAAACCAAACAAATAACAAACCCATCCAAGCCAATACAGAATACAGAAAACATTGCTTCCTATTCAAAAATGTTATATATATGCCCCATTTCGAAATGGAATGGTGACAAACTCCTACAAATTCTAGTGCTTCTCAAAACTTCTGCTTTTATCCATATTTTAAATTTAAATTCATCTTCATATCCCCTACCTCCATTGCCATTGCCTCCATTGCCATTGCCTTGCATCTCAAGGTTTTTTGAAAAATGTACCGTATACAAATTTTGAGTAAACCCATCTATTTTAAATCATCCCTCTTTTATGGTCGATGGCTATTACGTGGAGGCAGTTCTCAAATATTTCAAAATCCATGGATTACGTTTTTAAATGGAAGATTCAGCTAAACATTTTATAGACCTGAAATACTTGCAGGTTGCTTCAATATTTTACAGAGCACGACGCTTCAAAATTTTAATATTGATTATTTTTCTAAATAATATAGTTTACATCGATCTATGCATTTTCAACTAGGCTATAGGCCCCCCGTTAAATAGGGCGCTTTCCCAGATTTGTGATAAAGAAAGCCGCTTTAAATTAAACGACAATGAGGGAGAATGCGTTAGCCATAGTTACATCGTTTTTTTTGTTATATTTTCATTTAATGTTAAGATGAAGGATTTGAGAATGGCTTAGCCATAGTTATATCATTTTGGTTATATTTTTATTTAAGGTTAAAGTTGTAAAAAAACATGTAAGAAATTTGAATACGCTGATAATGTGGTTAAAGTTGTAAAAAACCATGTAAGAAATTTGAATATGGTGGTAATGCTTTTTTAACGGGAAGCATGTGAGTTAAAGATAGTAAAGATATATGATAGAATATGTCATTAAAGATAGTACATAGATGATATATATGTTTTTAAGATTTTATTAATTTTGATATAATTAAGTTTTTCTTTTAATGAATGTATAAGGTTTATATGTTTTATTTCAAATTTTTTTATAGAAAATTACTAACATGAGCTTAATTGTTTTTGTTATTTTTGTTATTCTCTTTTATAAGATGTTGGTTAAAGATTTTGTTGTGTGACTTTAATATATGTCACTTGGGATCATCATACAAAAGAAAACAAGGTTTATTAAAAAAAAAAGTGTATTCTTGATAATGTAGAGGTGATTTAGAAGAACATGGAATGGGTTATATGCATGGGATGAAAATGTTATTCATCAAGTTAGACTTTGAAAAAGTAGATGATTCTTTTATATTGACCATGCTATAGAGACTTGGCTTTGCCCAATTTATTCTTCGAGCTACAAAGGCTTGATATTCTGAATCATTGAATTTATATGCTAATCAAATAATTAATTTTGAGAAGATTGGCTTATTTAGGATGGACGGGAAAGGCTACACTCTAGCCCCAACCTTCTCTGTGCTAGATGTAGAGGCTCCATACTACTCCCCTCATCATCAAACTTCTCATGGTCTCGTTGAAATTATTCCCCTCCTTGACCCTAACACTAGTTAAATGGTTAAAATGGACATGTTAACTTTTCTTTTCTTGGCATCTTAAAGAAAAACATTGGTGGACAACACCATGGAATTTGTTCATATCTTGATTGAAGCCTCAAGCTCCAAGTTACAAATGACCAAAACACAATGCTATAGGTTGGAGTAGAAAGGCACTTTTTGTTGGTTATCCAATCTATTATTGTCATAGATTCAACAGGGTTTTGTCTCTAAGTTCCTAATGATCACCTTTTCCTTCTAAACTTTGTTGAAATCCCTTTAGGAGGTGGCATTGTAACAATTAGCTAATAAAATTTATAAGTGGATTCTCTAGATTCCACATTTCTCAAAGGTGTTAGCTACTACTCATTCATGTAATAGTCTTCATGTTGAATTCCATATATTATGGCATATTAATGGCTAGAGAATTGTCTTCAAGACTTTTTCTCAACCAACCTACAAGGAAAATTAGGATTTAATCAAGTCAACTAGAGGTTCTATTGCATCCCTAAGGAGTGGGGTAGTTTATGGATGATGTGTTCTTTCAAATAAGCTCAAGGTTTGCGTGTAAAGTAGGAGGTTCACATTGTGGAGGTTTGAGGCTTAAGAGTACTTGAAAGTGCTCCAACGCAATTGCATCTTGCAAGGAGCCCTGTTAGGTAAAAAGAGAGGAAGGAATGCCAAATATTATACCTTGTTGTTTTGAACTCTGACAAAAGTCCAAATCCAAGGTACCTTTGTAGCTCAAAGTATTTAGAAGGCCTTAGAGGCTATAAAACATCACCTTTCCAAGAAAAATGACTCATTTTGTATAAAAATTTCCCTTTCATAATCATTGCATCGAATAGTTTCCTCTAATCCAATATGAAGATAAGTCCTTGGAAGAAATAACTTGGTCTCAATGAAGACTCTATTTGAAAAAGAACATTGTGAAAGAAGTGATATCTTTTAGGAATACACATTGAGAAAATTCAAACATTAGTCTTAGATGAATTATTTCTAAGTTAGGCATGCCCAATCCAACTACTTGGTGGAAAGATCGAGGGTGGAATCACTCAAAAGGTTTAAGAAATACAAGCCTTGTTATGGGTAACGGTGACTCAACCCTGGGGTTATCAATGATGTCATGTTAAACAAACTCCAAAGGGTGGCCTCTAAGTAGTCTTCCTAGTTTTTTTAGTTATATAGAATGTGGAAAGGTTTTATTAAACACAAAAAGAATTGTGTTTTGTTTGTACTTGCTTCTAGGTAGCCTTCCTATTGGAAAATGCCTTGATTATATTTGAGTTTCCTAACCTAAATTCTTTGTCTACCATAAATATGAAATATTCAAGCATTTGTTCTAGTTTTTTCATTGTACTAAGTTAGTGTGGATTAGGACCTCAAACTTTTATGGTTACCTCCTCCTTGCATCAATAACCTAGAAGTATACTCTCCTTGATGATAAGCTCTAATGTGTAAAAGAATTCCTTTCATCATGGAAACTTGTTAGGATGGAGCTTTTATTTCTAATTTGAAAGAATTGGAAGGGAAAAAAAAATTAAGAATGTTCCTTTTTAATATGTGTATAACTTGTAGACTTAAATGAAAGCTAGGAAAGTGGTCCATGTGTTAGCACATCCTAAGAAATTGTGAGCGTACTATGGTGGTTCCTTACACTATAAGTAGGGTTTCCTAGAGGTTCATTACTTGCAATTGATTCAATACATTCATATAGATAATGCACCATGCCATATAACAAACCAATCCAGTTAGTTTGAGAGTGTAATGAATTTCAACGACAAAGATGAAAGCACCACAGTTGCTCAGTTTCTCCTTAGCATATGAATGATCAATTCCCTAATCTTCTCCTTCTTTGCTTGGCTCATTTTTTGGTTCTTCCTTTGCCTTTCTCATTTTTTTTCTTGCTTTTAGTTTTTGGTGCTTGTCCTCTTGTTTTTCTTTCCTCTAGGGTTTTATTTTCTTCTTGTTCTTTGTGTCACTTTTCTTTCTTTCTTCTTTATGGAC
>APFE030310158.1:0-29549 GCA_000404065.3 Pinus taeda
AAAGATCACTGTTTTGATCTTCATCCATGTAAGCACTGTCATAAAACTACCCATTCTTCAAACAGATGCTTCAGCAACAAACGTCCTGCAAGAACAAAGATTCATCTAGGATGGATCGCTTCTTGGCAATGGGCATCAACAGCCAAGAAGATATTTCAAACACATGTCAGAACTTGTTCCAGAATATTGAACAGTCTTGCAGTTGGGTTTTCTCCATCTTCTCACCTTGTATCTGACAGGGGGGGAAATGATGGTAATCTACAAGCTTCAAAGTCACATCAAGCGACCCTGAGCCACAACCTGCCACACCAATTTCAGAGTTGTAGCCAGAGACACAGATGTCCATGAACATGCCTTCAGTTGGCGATCTGGGACACTTCCTCTAGCAGAAGACTTCAGCTTCTTGCCAGCTTTGGAAGAGTTCCGAAAACAAAATTGAGAACACTTCCTCTAGCAGAAGACTCCAGCTTCTTGCCAGCTTTGGAAGAGTTCCAGGAATTGCATAAGCATTCCAGAGTTGTTGGTCATCCTTAAACCATCACATGTTGAGACTTCCCTTTTACAGGTTGAAGTTTTACCTTTTATGTGGGGTGAGGCCTCCCTTTTACGGTTGAAGGTTTCCCTCTTTAAAACAATAGGATCACTTCCTCTAGCAGAAGACTTACAGCTTCTTGCGAGTTTGGAAGAGTTCCGGGAACTGCACTAAGCGTTCCAGTGTTGGTGGCTATCCTTAAACCACCGCCCTTTTTTACCAACATTTCATAGAGCACATTCAGCCTAGTGCTGCCATGCATTATTGCACATTTTGTATTACAACTCTTTTCTTGGACTCATACATAACCCTTCGGGTTAAGGGGGGGAATGTTGGACACCTAATCCTAAAGGGTTAGTGTGGAAGCCGAACAGACTAAGTAGTCCAAGGGACCTTGGGATGTGAATCCCAACGGTCACCATATTGTACTATAAATGTACATCTATTGTTAATAAAAAATGCAATGCAAGCTTTATCTTTCCATTCTCTCTCGTTCACCATGTCTGTTTAACAGTAACTCACTTTGCTGGCCGTGTTATAATGATTTTTTTTTGGGCTTAGATTGATGTATCAAATTTCAAATTTGAAAATAGACATGTTATTTTTAGGCAAAGGGTACTAAATAAAGTAGTTGTCTTTAGTGTGATTTTTTGGATTTTCTGGTGCCGGAATCCATGGAACAATTTGAGGTGAAACCTTGATTTGCATTATTTATAGTGGTTTTTTGACTGTATATATGGATTCAACACCCTGAAAAACCAACGTGAAATCTTGATTTGCATTTTTTTAACTGTATATATGGATTCAGCACCCTAGAAAACCCTTAGGGCACTTAGATTGTGCAAAGATTACCCATCAAAACTGTGATTTCAATAAACTCCTGGGCACTTGGATTTTGCAAAGATTACCCATCAAAATTGTGATTTCAATAAACTCCTGTAAGATTTTAGAAAAATAAAATTAGACTCGAAAAACCCACCAGAAAAACTTCCAAAAAGTCGCACTAAAAACAACTGCGTGAATAAATATCATTTTTTAAATAAAAATCATTTGCTAATTATAGAAAAGATATTAAATAAATTTCATTTTTCAATTAAAAATAGTTTCTCAAACTATATGTGTGGAATAAAGTAAATTTTATTGTTAAATAAAAAATATAAGTGTGTTATGGGTTTTAAATTAAAAGTTTTTATAAATGATTTAATTTTTTATTTAAAAAATGATTAAAATTCAAATTTTATAGATGGTTTTGTTTTTTATTTAAAAAAAAAATAAAAATTTTATATAATAACGATAATACTTTAACTTAATATTCTCATCAAATTTATTTAGATTCAAATAATGTAAAATTATTAAAATTTTGAATATTTTTACAAAAATAATTCATATATTAAACACTAATAAAATTTACCAAAATTTTTACATTTTAAAGTTAATTTTTGTATTCAAATGTTCTCCTTAAATTTAATTTTTGTATTCAAATGTTCTCTAATTATAATCACAATTATGTAATGTGTTTGACATTTTATACCTAATAAGTTGTTCTTCTTTCCTACATAACCAATTATTCTCTACTCTTTTCTTGGTAATCTCATAAATTGAAAATATGATTCTTAAACATTTACATACATAACAACTTGGTTACTAATCTCATTTCCATTACTTATTAATTTTTACTTATCTGATTGGCCCTACTTATTAATTTTCTTCTCAGTATATTTTAACCCAGAAAGACTCAAACTTTATGAGTTTTATTTGTACATATAGATTAGCTACCAGTTTCAGGTCCCAGGTTTTCAACCAAGATTCCTGAAGAATTTTCATACTAAAGCAACAAGTGCATTTGTCAATGGGTGGTAATGGGGTTAAGGGAAATAATTGAAGGATTCACTTACCTACCCAAACATGTTACATGATCAATGATATATTTCTCTAACTTATACATACATACATATTGATAGCCCAACCCACCAACGTGGCGTGCCGTGTCAACTGGGCAGCAAGAAATATGACTGAACGTTGGCGTAAATGCAATGTACAGGCCTCTAGATTTTTCGGAGGGTTTGTAACCGGCTGCACCGGTTGGAAAACTCCACTTGTGGGTTCTGTCTGGCTGTCGCTCCCGCCTTTTGTTACACTATACTTTGGTTTTCGTTAGTCATTTCGTCGTTGTTTTGTTAAACCCTGCTCTGCTCTGTGGAGGGTTTTGTGCTCACAGTCCCTTCGTTCGTTGAAGTCTCTGGTTCCTCTCGGCCTCTCGCTAGCCTGCGCGTTGGTATTTCCTGTGAGAGCGGTATAATGTCGGTTCCTTACGCCTCAATGCGTTTCGTTTGCTGTTTCTTTGCTTGGTTCCTGTCGAATGGTTTCTTTGCATGCAGTCTTAACTGGTAATGGGTTCTGTCACAGGTTCTCTCCAGCTCCAAGCTTCAACAAACCACTTCGCTCAACCTTATCTCGAAGGTAGGTTCCGGTTCTATGCCAGACTTTGTTGTTCCGTCTTCTCCCGGCTCTAACAAGTTTGTTCCTTGTTCTCCAGGTCGTGGGTATCGGTGGGTTCTCCCAATACTGCCTCTGCAACTTTAGGTAAGAGCCACAGTTCAAGATTGTTTGTTTGCTTCTGCCTTATTCGTTTTTGCTCGTCTTTCTTTGTTTTAATATACGCCTGCACTCGTTCTTGCAGGTTGCTGCACGGGGTTGGCCGCCGAGGGTTTTATCCTCCTGCGTTTCTGGAGCTAACCCGAACCCACAAGCCTCAAACCGGGTAGGGTCCTTCCGGCGTCATTCCATTTGTAAATTTGTTAGGAATGGGAGTTCTTTTCTGTGATATTTTTGCAGTCTCCTGGGTTATGTCAACTGTTGCTTCACTCTATCATTTAGTGCTGGGTTGTAGATATTTGCCGTTATGTAGGTAACAAATGGAACCATATGGGTTTCTGTTGGTTCTGTTAGCTGTTTGCGGCTTCCACTTTATTTATAATAGTTTTGTTTTGTAAGGGACTCGTCCCGGCGAGCATATGATGCTCAGACAACTTCAAACTATGCACTTGTTTATATAGATTGAATTTAATACATTACTGTATCATTCGTTTCAGTCATTATTTGTCTTGTTAAAGGTACAAAATGATTGTTTTTGCGTTACCTGATTATGCTTGTCGAAGTTGTTTGTCTGCCTTCCTTTCTGTGTGAATTAGTCACCTATAGCAGCGCGTGCTCTACTTGTACAACTTCCTTTCTCCAAATATATTCGCGTACTGTATGGTTTGCTCTTTGTATTCTGGTTTCAATGTATGTTAACACACATAACGTAAAGTAAATGGACAAATTAGTTTAGCAGTGGTTCTAAAAACAATTTATTTTTATTCAGAGGAATAGTTCTGTTTCCTTCTCTTCGAGGGGAAAAATTATTTCATTATCCGTCTCCCTCTGTTTTTTACATCTAGGTAGCGTAATTGCTCCCACTTTCAGTTAAACTGTTTTACCAGAATCATTCCAACTGTGTACCAGTTTCTTGTACTAAATGCTAATTTACTGTAACTAATTTCTAAATTTAAAACAAAGCACAGTTTTCAATTACCATGGTCTCTAAATGACATTCTGGGAAATAAAACAAATAATAAAGAAAATTAAAATAAATGACAAGTTTGATAACCTGTCCAGCTATGCACGTGTTCTCTGCTTGTTCTTATTCTCTCCATAAGACAGTCAACCACCTTCTGTCTCCTCGGAGCTGGATGCTCCTGCATCAGGCTCCCGGGGTGGCAAAAAGTCATGGCTCCGTTCCATGAGGTTGTTGACAGAATAGCCTGTTTTCTGTATCTGCGTTGCGTTAAGCCATGAACTGTCCTCTATCAGACGGTTCTTCCACTTGACCAAATACCGCAGATATTCCTTCCTGCGTGTGCGCCTAGCTACCTGTGTGTCTAGAATCCCTTCGATCTCAAGGGGTGGTGCCATTGGCATCTGCCTCATCCACGAACTTCCCTCACAACTGGTGTCCCACGGTGGCTCTGCTGCTGTATCGTCTTTCGGATCAGTGACATAAGGGAACAGATCTGCCACGTTGAAAATGGGAGAAATACCGATCCCTGGTGGTAATTGCAGCTCGTAAGCATTCGCAGAAAATTTGCGAATGATTTTGCAGGGACCGATCTTTTTATACTTCAATTTGCTGTACTCCCGTTTCAGAAATCGCTCCTTTCATAAATATGCAAGGACTTCATCCCCAACGTTAAACTGAACTTCTCGGCGCTTTGAGTCAGCCCGCTGCTTGTATTTTTGACTGTTGTCCTGTAATTTCAGCTTTACTTGCTCATGTAAATTGCTCATTGCTTGGGCGAAATCTTCCCCATCAGCACTTCGTTTTTCGAGCTTCCCCAAATCCTGTAACTCATGCACTCCGCGTGGATGCATGCCATACATAATCTGGAAAGGACTATAACCAGTGCTGCGATTAGGGAATCGTTATATGCGAATTCCGCCTGAGCTAGTACACGGTCCCACGTCCGTGCATTCTCTCCTATTAAACTCCGAAGCAAATTTCCTAAGCTCCTATTTACTACTTCAGTTTGGCCATCCGTCTGCGGGTGATAAGCGGAGCTGAACTGTAATTGGGTGTTCAACTTTTTCCACAGGGTTCGCCAAAAATGACCGGTGAATTTTACATCCCTGTCAGAAATGATGGACCTTGGAAGCCCATGTAGTCGAACAATCTCAGTGAAAAACAAATGTGCTATATAAGTAGCATCACTGGTTTTTTTGCAAGGTACAAAGTGCGCCATCTTTGAAAAACGATCTACCACAACCATTACTGAATCGAAACCCTGCTGTGTCTTAGGAAAACCCAGAACAAAGTCTAAACTGACGGAGTCCCATGGTCGGCTCGGAACGGGTAATGGTAAATACAAACCTGTATTCTGACTATGTCCCTTTGCCAGTTGGCAAACTTTGCACCTACTCACGTACCTTTGTACATCCCGATGTAATTTTGGCCAAAAATAAAAATGTCGTACCTGTGCTACTATCTTGTCTATACCGAAGTGTCCAGCCAAACCTCCACTATGTTTTTCCTGAATAAAGTTTTCGCGCATAGAGCAGTTGGGAATACACAGCTGTCCTCCCTTAAACAACAATCCCTCCTGTAAATTATAATCCAACCACAGACTGTTGTTTCTTAACAGAGGGTTTTGACAAGCCTCATAGGCTTCCTTAAAATCGGCATATGTTTGATACAACTCTTTCAGGTGTTCAAAGCCTAAAACCTGCATCGTACCTTCCTGTAAGAGTAGAATCCTTCTACTCAGCGCATCTGCCACCTTGTTTGCTTGCACACTAATATGTTTTAGTACAAACGTGAAATTCTGTAAATACTCTACCCATGCTGCATGTTTATGGTTCAGTTTATGTTGCTGCATAATGTACTGTAACGCAGAGTTATCTGTAAACAAAACAAATTCGTTACCCAACAGATAATGCCTCCAATGCTTTAACGCTTGTATAATTGCATAGAATTCTTTGTCATAGGTTGAGTATTTCTGTCTACTCTCGTTCAGCTTTTCACTGAAATATGCGACTGGTCTATCCTCCTGACTTAGTACTGCCCCAATGGCCATATTACTGGCATCACAACGAACCTGAAAAGGTTTGTTGAAATCAGGCAGCCTCAATATCGGTCTTTCGGTAATCTTCTTTTTCAAAATTTGAAAACCTCTCTCCGCTGCTTCAGTCCAGTGAAATGGCTTATTTGTCTTCTTAATCGTATCCAGCATGGGTGCGCAGATCTCACTGAAATTCCTGATGAATTTCCTGTAAAAACTTGCTAATCCGTGGAAACTGCGGACTTCAAACAAACTTCCCGGAGAAGGCCAGCTAACTATAGCTGCCACCTTTTCTGGGTCCATCTTTAATTCGTTTTCTGCAATTACAAAGCCCAAATACACTAACTCTCGCTGAAAAAAAGTACACTTTTTCAGATTGATCAGCAATTTGTTCTGCTGCAGTTTCCTCAACACACTACGAACATGTCTGAAATGTTCTTCCTTCGTTTTACTAAAAATCAAAATATCATCCAATTAAACTATTACGAATTTCCCAATAAATTCCTTCAGTACCTCATTCATCAAGCGCATGAACGTACTGGAAGCATTGCTCAACCCAAATGGCATCACCAGCCATTCATATAAGCCTTCATTCATCTTGAAAGCTGTCTTCCACTCATCTCCTTCCCGAATTCGGATCTGGTGATATCCACTTTTCAAGTCAATTTTCGAGAAATAAGCCGCCCCACTCAAACAGTCCATCATATCGTCCATTCTCGGTAAGGGAAACCTGTACCTAACCATAATTTTGTTAATGGCTCTAGAGTCTGTGCACATTCGCCACTCTCCTCCTTTCTTTGGAGCCAAAACAGTTGGTACTGCACAGGGTCTTATGCTCTCTCTAATCAATCCTTTGTCCAACAACTCCTGGACCTGTTTCCTGATTTCTTCATGGTCTTTAGGACTCATCCGATAAGCTGCTTTATTTGGCAGACTTGCCCCTGGTATAAAGTCAATGCAGTGACTAATACCTCTCCTGGGTGGAAGTTCATCCGGAAGGTCATCCACCACAATGTCCCCAAACTCCTGCAGCATCTTTTGGATTTCCTTGGGCAAATCTGAAATCTGTGTATGCAATATTACTGCTTTTGGTCTTCTTATGACAACGAAATTCACATCACTGTCCTCAATCTGCTTTATAAATTCTTTTCCTGCCATCAACAACGCTTTTACCCCACTGGTTTCAGCTGTACTTTCCTCCTTGATGGGTACTAGCGTGTGCTTGATTCCGTCTTTGACAAATTTGTAACAATTTGTTTTTCCGTCATGAACTGCACTTCTGTCAAACTGCCAGGGTCGTCCTAGCAAAATATGACAGAAATCCATCCGCATAACATCACAGATAATTTTGTCTTTATACCTGCCTATCTGAAACTCCACCTCACACTGTTCATCCACTAACAGTTGGTGTCCCTTCTGCAGCCATGACACCTTATATGGAGTGGGATGTTTCAGCTTTTTCAATCCCAGTTTCTCCACCATCTCTACCGCCACCAGATTTTCGGTACTTCCACTATCAATGATCAGTTTGCAGCACTTACCTTGTGACTTGCAAACAGTCCGGAACAGAGCTTTTCGCTGATCAGGCTCTGCAACTTCTGTTGTTGGTTTTAACAACACCTTATTCAACACCAAAGCTTCACCTGTCTCTGGTGCGTTCTCTACTTCTTGAGGTGCTGTTTCAGCATCCTCTGGCTGAGCAACATAAGCTCCTCTTCCACCTACTGGTTCACCTTCAGGACAGTCATACGACTTGTGTCCTAACTTGTGGCAACGATAGCACTGGACAGTTCCCCTGCCCCAACCACTTCCTTGCCCTTGCTGAGCAGGTCGTCCTCCTCTAGTGCTATTGTCCCTCTCTACTGTGCCAGCAGACTTAGAACTGCTGCCTTCTTCACTGGAACCTGCACTTCTACCTCTGCCAAAAACCTTGCCTTTTCCTCTGCCAGTTCCGCCTCCTGTCCTGGCATTATGTTTTCTGTTAATTTTCTCCTCTGCTTTCAATGCAAACTGATAAGCTTCATCCAAAGTTCTGGGCGAGAGGATACCGATTTCATCCAGGATTTCCCCCCTCAACCCATTTACAAACCGGACTGTCTTTTCTGGGGTATCTTCCACGTACCCTGCTCGCAGGTTCAACTTATAAAATTCTTCTGTAAATTCCTTAACAGTCATCCCTCTTTGTTTTAAATTCTGTGCCTGTCTATACAACATAATCTGATAGTCTTTTGGTAGAAATTTTTCCTTTAGTTTTGCCTCCATTCAGGCCCACTTCTTTATAGGCTGTTTGTGTTGCCTCTTTCTTTCCGCCTGAACGCTGTCCCACCACAAGGACGCATGTCCTTTCAACTTTGTGGCGGCGAACTTCACCTGCTTGTCCTCACTGGTTTCCTCAAAATCAAAATATTTGTTCACTTCGCTTAACCAATCCAACAACACATCTGCAAACAGACTTCCGTCATAAGTGGATAGCTCATGCTTTGGCTTATGACTAGACAGCAAAACTGACTTTAATAACCGGAGTTCCGGTGTCACCCCTTCAACCTCATCTTCTGGTTCTGCCACATCCTCATCACTATCATCTGCTGGGTTCCTCCTTCCCCCAGCTTCTACCACTGCTAATCTTTCTCGCAAAACGCGAATCTCCTCGCGGAGTCCCTCTTCTGCGATTCTCCGAATCGCTCTTCCTATTCCTCTTCCTCCTCTACCACCCTCCATTTCTCCCTATTTATCAACCTGCTCTGATACCAATTTTGATGGCCCAGCCCACCAACGTGGCGTGCCGTGTCAACTGGGCAGCAAGAAATATGACTGAACGTTGGCGTAAATGCAATGTACAGGCCTCTAGAATTTTCGGAGGGTTTGTAACGGGCTGCACCGGTTGGAAAACTCCACCTGTGGGTTCTGTCCGGCTGTCGCTCCCGCCTTTTGTTACACTATACGTTGGTTTTCGTTAGTCATTTCGTCGTTGTTTTGTTAAACCCCGCTCTGCTCTGTGGAGGGTTTTGTGCTCACAGTCCCTTCGTTCGTTGAAGTCTCTGGTTCCTCTCGGCCTCTCGCTAGCCTGTGCGTTGGTATTTCCTGTGAGAGCGGTATAATGTCGGTTCCTTACGCCTCAATGCGTTTCGTTTGCTGTTTCTTTGCTTGGTTCCTGTCGAATGGTTTCTTTGCATGCAGTCTTAACTGGTAATGGGTTCTGTGACAGGTTCTCTCTAGCTCCAAGCTTCAACAAACCACTTCGCTCAACCTTATCTTGAAGGTAGGTTCCGGTTCTATGCCAGACTTTGTTGTTCCGTCTTCTCTTGGCTCTAACAGGTTTGTTCCTTGTTCTCCAGGTCGTGGGTATCGGTGGGTTCTCCCAATACTGCCTTTGCAACTTCAGGTAAGAGCCACGGTTCAAGATTGTTTGTTTGCTTATGCCTTATTCGTTTTTGCTCGTCTTTCTTTGTTTTAATATACGCCTGCACTCATTCTTGCAGGTTGCTGCGCGAGGTTGGCCGCCGAGGGTTTTATCCTCCTGCGTTTCTGGAGCTAACCCGAACCCACAAGCCTCAAACCGGGTAGGGTCCTTTCAGCGTCATTCCGTTTGTAAATTTGTTAGGAATGGGAGTTCTTTTCTGTGATATTTTTGCAGTCTCCTGGGTTATGTCAACTATTGCTCCACTCTGTCATTTAGTGCTGGGTTGTAGATATTTGCCGTTCTGTAGGTAACAAATGGAACCGTATGGGTTTCTGTTGGTTCTGTTAGCCGTTTGCGGCTTCCACTTTATTTATAACAGTTGTGTTTTGTAAGGGACTCGCCCCTGCGAGCATATGATGCTCAGACAACTTCAAACTATGCACTTGTTTATATAGATTGAATTTAATACATTACTGTATCATTCCTTTCAGTCATTACTTGTCTTGTTAAAGGTATAAAATGATTGTTTTTGCGTTACCTGATTATGCTTGTCGAAGTTGTTTGTTTGCCTTCCTTTTTGTGTGAATTAGTCACCTGTAGCAGTGCGTGCTCTACTTGTACAGCTTCCTTACTCCAGATATATTCGCGTACTGTTTGGTTTGCTCTTTGTATTCTGGTTTCAATGTATGTTAACACACATAACGTAAAGTAAATGGACAAATTGGTTTAGCAGTGGTTCTAAAAACAATTTATTTTTATTCAGAGGAATAGTTATGTTTCCTTCTCTTCGAGGGGAAAATTGTTTTCATTATCCGTCTCCCTCTGTTTTTTACATCTGGGTAGCGTAACTGCTCCCACTTTCAGTTAAACTGTTTTACTAGAATCATTCCAACTGTGTACCAGTTTCTTGTACTAAATGCTAATTTACTGCTAACTAATTTCTAAATTTAAAACAAAGCACAGTTTTCAATTACCATGGTCTCTAAATGACCTTCTGGGAAATAAAACAAATAATAAAGAAAATTAAAATAAATGACAAGTTTGATAACCTGTCCAACTATGCACGTGTTCTCTGCTTGTTCTTATTCTCTCCATAAGACAGTCAACCACCTTCTGTCTCCTCGGAGCTGGATGCTCCTGCATCACATATCTTGAATGGCAAAAGACTAGGTTGCCTAACAACACTTGTTATATTTGATCTTACTTGTAAAATTTGAACTTAAATATGGAAGAAAATAATCATTGTGTTTACTAATTTGAAATAAATCCAATTAACATAATTCTCATCAAAATTATTTTGTAATATAATTTATTTATTTATTTTTTAATTGTATGTAAAATTCAAATTTAATGGTACTTAATTTTTATTTTTTATTTTATTTTAACTGGAAAACCTTAATTTTTTATTGGTAGATTTCAATTTTAAATATAATATTTATGCATTGATTTAAATATAATTAATATTTTTAATGTAAATAATATGTAAATGGTAGTTTTTTCGGAATGTAGATTAGTTGGTCATTAAATGTATTATTAAGTCTTCATCGTCTATGGATTCGAAGCCGGCTCCTATTTTGAGCCCAGTATCAAATTCATTTGGTCCTCACCTCTGTTGGATTTTATTGCAAAAGCAATACGACTCCCTCATATGTATGCATCTATGGTCTGGTGGATCCCAATGGAATCACTTGAAATTTTCACTTCTATAATAACCAACATTAGTTTCTCCATCCCTGGCTCTTAACTCACTTTTTGATAATCTCCAGGTTTGATTTTTTTTATCCTTTTGTTTTCTCCTCGAATATGTATGGTATATGAATGACCGAACTTTCTCTGAAATCAAGGTTATCATTTAGAAAATCTCATGCGTTGTCTAAAAGACTTGTATTTGTTTAGATGTGTGTCATCTCAGATCGCCTCTTTTCTGGATAGACATTCCCTCTAGTTTTGATTTATGTTTAAGAGTTATCTAGCTTCTAAAAGCTTTATGATGTACTATCTGTTACTTTTATATTGTCTAGATATAATACAATTGTGCTTTTTTGTTCTGAAAAAGAACGAACATCAATTAAAATTTATAAGGAGCACAAGTTCTTACCCGAACCAGTTGGGAGGTTGGGTAACTACATAAATCTAACAGACTCATAAATGGGTAACTACATAAATCATTGTGTTGACCTGCCTTCTTCATTTAGTAATTACTACAAGCAGGGCCGAACAATGGTTCACTTTCCCACGATTTGCTCGTTTACCTCCATCAATCACATGCGAGTACTGAGACAAACCCAATTCTCAAACGAAGAAACTACATCACTAATGTTGATGACCAACCCCCTTTAATTAATTTGATGATCCGCCTTGCTAAGGATTCAATGGTTTACAGGACCGACTCTGTAATGCCTTATAGTTGTGCGACGGGCGGGCGCCGGGCGGGCGTGCACGACCGCACGCGGGTGGAGTGCCGGCCAGCATCGCACGAAATGCGACGTTCCTATGAGTTCTGTGCGACGAAAGAGGTGGTAGAATTGCGACACTTTGGAAAAACGATGGAACGATGGAACCTTTATACGACGATTTGGAGGAGGATTGCGCTAAGGCAAGGCCGACTCATAAAGGAGCGTTTTAAGGGTGTGTTGGAGCTATTTTGGGGGTCGGCTGGAGTGCCACCGCCCACATGTAAACTAAGTTAAAACGCATATAAGTATAACATGCATTGATGTCATTTGCAACGAATCATTCACTCACTCATCGTCGCAAGAGACAAGAGACAAGTGTGAAGTTAAGGAGAGAGATGCGCATATCTCATGCGCTCTGCTCTTAATAAGATTGTACGCTTGGTTGTAGTCTTGGAATTAAGTCGGAGGTTGGGCAAGGTGTGCCCGGGTGGATTCTAAGGTGCAAATTTTGTGTAGGACTTGGCAAGGGTGTTAGGTGACTTGGGTGAGCACCGCCCTTCGTGCAAGAGGTGCACAAGATTGTTATAAAAGGCAGGTTTGCCTCTATTTGTAATATTTGGTTAAGTGTGAGACTTGGTTCGGCCAGACACACTTGTATATTGTAAACTGATATTCTTAATATATCATTGGGTAGACTCACATTACGGGGAGTTGCCCCTCCCCTTTATACTTGTTGCAATTGTTGATGTTCTTGTTATAATTGCTATGGATAATGAATGAGTATGGGCTTCATTAGTATAAAGGATAATTGTATAATACTTGGTTGAGAATCACAAACTAAGTAGGAGAAAGTGAATTTAGGCATAGTCCATGTGCGCGATTATTGTTAAAAAGAAAGTGTTCGATGGTGCCGCACCTCGCCGGCACGGTTGAAAGACCACCATAGGCTTGGGGGTGTGACAGTTGGTATCAGAGCTCGGTTGGAGTTGGGTTGAGTAGGTTGCTCGTGACGAAGTGACAGTGGAAACATGTACTTGCAGGTGAAGGAAGCTAGTTTCACATACAAGTGGAACAAGGGCCGGTTCATGGTTGCATGGGACTTGGTGAAGCTGATGAAGGTTGGAACCGGGTGTCGTAGAGTTGGGCAGGCGGTACTACGTGCTGTTCATACGATTTGGGCACTTGTCAGGTGGGCAAGTGGGACTGCGTGTGGGCAGGTATACACAGTTTGGGCGTCTGTGGACCAAACAAAGTACGAATCGGGGAAGATGAAGTACAAGGCATGGCAGGTTTGGAAGAATGTGAAGGGAAGCTCTTGCTTACCTTATACAGGTTGAAGCGGTTGAAAGAGGAGAATCCCCGGATTCGAGAGAAGCTTGCAGTCTTGGAAAAGGATGTTGAAGATGAGCTTCTTCAACTTGGATGGACAATGGAGCAAGGTGAAGTTGCAGATTGTGCAAACAAGGAAGAGGAAGCTGTGATAGTTGGAGATGTTGTAGACATGATCATGATGGAGGATGAACTTGAGATTGATCGAGTTGGACTAGGATCGTGCGGTTTGCAGACATGTATGGATGAGGGTACTCTCATGGAGGAACCTCATGATGATGATGATGTAAGTACATTTTATACATGTGTTTCACTTGAGCGTTTGGTAGATGGACCGTATGCAGGGAAGGGCAAAGTCAGTTTGTCGATGCTAGGGAGCATCTTACCATGGATGTTTATGATGAGACCTTGTATGGAGAAGCAAGGATTGTTGATTGTTGCAGGACTTGTTGGGGTTGTTTGTGACCTTACGGTAGAAGGTACAAAGGCCCGTGGTAAGGGTGGAACTAGATGATCGTTGTGGATGAGTGGGTCATGCTTTAGCCACATGGCTAAGTGCCCGGCATGACTCATGGGCAGATTGGAGGGCACACTCTTGGGTGGACTTCTCATGGCCGAGACCAAGAGCAAGTCTTGGTGGAACCTTTGGTGGAGGAGCTATGATGGAGAGACTCATGACATGATGATGATATGGTTGGGTGACCGAGTTCACTAGACCGAAGATAGTAGACTTGGATGAGGATGACCGATTGTTGTGATAAGTCTACTTGGTTGGACTACATGGACAACTTAGTCATGGACATCAGGTTGGAGACATGGAGCATGGAAGTCTTATGCAGGGACATTGCGCAAGAGCACTTGTAGAGGTGTCACTTATGGGCATCTAATGAGGAGTGCCAAGGCAGGGATGTTGTGCAGATGGATTTGCTGATGTGACATGGAGATGTTTTATGTACGAGCCGATGGAGAGGCTGTGCACTCTTGTACAACAAGGCCATGGACTTGGATGGAGTTGTGAGTAGACTATGGGGCATTCTTACTACATGGAGAGCTGAGGCATCTTGCAGAGACCTTTGGGCCGAGACTTGTATGCTTGCTAGAGTGTTGGTTGGGGATGACTCATGGAGCTCATGATGACATGAGATTGTTGTGACTTCTAGGGGAACTTCATATATGGTGGACTTGGAGGATCTGATGCATTGAGGAGCTGAGGTCAGGGACTTTGATGCAGGTGCATACTTTCAAGTACATACATGGGTATGACTTGAAAGAGTGACTTGATGTGGAGGATCAATATGAGGCACTTTGAGGTGATGGAGTTACGATGATGATGATGCCTTGGTGGCAACACTTGGGCATGGGTTGAGCCGAGATCTCAACTACCTTTTACACATGGGAGTTGATTGATCTATGATCATGGGCAGCACATGGATACATGAGGCAGGTGTATACTTGTTTCTATGGCAGACTTGAGGGATGACACATTGCAGATGTGATGGAGGTAGCTTCATAGACTTGGATGTGGCACACCGAGAGTTGGAGTTTGATGAGGTGGTCTCTTCATATTGAGGAGGCACACATCTGGATGATGTTGGGATAGATGTGGCTAATTTCATGTAGCACATTGACACCAAACATCATGGACATGTTGCAGATGAGATGAGGACTACTTCATGGACCTGAGCATGGTTTACTTATATTGATGGATTCTTGATTGAGTTCAGGATGTGGCAGGATGTTTTGAGAAACAACTCATGGTGGCATGAGGGTGTGCATTCTCATGGTTTGAGCGTGATGGTTGGATTAGCTACCCAACTAATTCAAACATGGGGGCTATAGCATGTACAAGATGTGTTAGCATTGTGTTGGAGTATCATGGCAGCGGTTCACATGGGGACGACACATGATGAGGTCAACACGATATGTTACAGTGGCCATGTAGCTTGAGATGGAGGGACCAACCTTCCACGATGGAGCAGCATGTGGAGATTGTGACATGGTGGTTGATGGTCATAGATTGAGAGGACTTCCGATTGTTGAGATGAGATGTTGGCACATGGTTGATGTGTGTTAACACTTGTTGATGTATCATGGGCAGTTTTGCACATGATGGAGTTGATGCACATGGTGGAATTGACACATTGTTGCAGCAAACATGTAGCTTGATGTTGGAAGGATCAGCCTTCCATGATGAAGAGCAGCATGGAGAGATTGTGGCAAGTGGTCGATGGTCATGGACATCTATGACATACATTGGTATGGACTATCTTGGTAGCAGTTGGTTGCTAAGATGAGACATGGTGGAGATGGAGTCCTACATATGTTGCAAGGATGTTTGCCATATGTGAGGAGAGTTGACATCATGGGTATTGATGCTTGGGGATGTTGTCGAGGACGAAAATGACTTCAGGTGGAGGAGGATGTAACGCCTTATAGTTGTGCGACGGGCGGGCGCCGGGCGCCCGGGCGGGCGTGCACGACCACACGCGGGTGGAGCGCCAGGCAGCATCGCATGAAATGTGACGTTCCTATGAGTTCCGTGCGACGAAAGAGGTGGCAGAATTGCGACACTTCGGAAAAATGATGGAACGATGGAACCTTTATACGACGATTTGGAGGAGGATTGCGCTAAGGCAAGGCCGACTCATAAAGGAGCGTTTTAAGGGTGTGTTGGAGCTATTTTGGGGGTCGGCTGGAGTGCCATCGCTCACATGTAAACTAAGTTAAAACACATATAAGTATAACATGCGTTGATGTCATTTGCAACGAATCATTCACTCACTCATCTTCGCAAGAGACAAGAGACAAGTGCGCAGTTAAGGAGAGAGATGTGCATATCTCATGCGCTCTGCTCTTAAGAAGATTGTACGCTTGGTTGTAGTCTTGGAATTAAGTCGGAGGTTGGGCAAGGTGTGCCCGGGTGGATTCTAAGGTGCAGATTTTGTGTAGGACTTGGCAAGGGTGTTAGGTGGCTTGGGTGAGCACCGCCCTTCGTGCAAGAGGTGCACAAGATTGTTATAAAAGGCAGGTTTGCCTGTCTTTGTAATATTTGGTTAAGTGTGAGACTTGGTTCGGCCAGACACACTTGTATATTGTAAACTGATATTCTTAATATATCATTGGGCAGACTCACATTACGGGGAGTTGCCCCTCCCCTTTATACTTGTTGCAATTGTTGATGTTCTTGTTATAATTGCTATGGATAATGAATGAGCATGGGCTTCATTAGTATAAAGGATAATTATATAATACTTGGTTGAGAATCACAAACTAAGTAGGAGAAAGTGAATTTAGGTGTAGTCCATTTGCGCGAGTATTGTTAAAAAGAAAGTGTTTGGTGGTGCCGCACCTCGCCGGCACGGTTGAAAGACCACCGTAGGCTTGGGGGCGTGACAGACTCCTTCGAGTATCGTATGCTGATTGTTATTCGATAACTTTAAATGCACTCGGTTGGTTGCACGTCTCCTTGAGTCTATTTACCTCTGCACGTAATCGATAGCGGACCCGAGATTTACAGAACGGCCTTACAATGCAGCCTCGCAGCTACTCCATTTATGCACGAGTCAAACAATGGAATCAACATCGCCAAAAAACAATCGCTCAGGATTTTGAGTAATTTGAACAGGAAAACGAAAACACAAAATTCATGCAGATTCTATTAAAACGAAAGGAAATATTTAAAACTAGTAACAATCAGCATCGCCAAAAAACAATCGCTCAAGATTTTGAGTAATTTGAACAGGAAAACGAAAACACAAAATTCATGCAGATTCTATTAAAACGAAAGGAAATATTTAAAACTAGTAACAAGCACTCAGAATTAGTTCATGAAAATTTTAGGAAAAAATCACATAGAGAATATTTGGTCTATAGTTTTCAAACCAGCCAATGTGATTCAACCTCGGGACAAGATGATGAACAAGACTGGTCGGTTTGAAAGCGTCTACCAAATAATCTTTATATAATTTTCTCCCAAAATTTTCATTAATTAACAAATTATAGAACACAAAAGCTTGAATAAGCTTGAATTAGAATAAGCACGTAGAGTCTCATGTCTGATATTATTTTTGATAAGATTATAATTTTTTTTTTAAATGTTATGATTTTAATTTTATAAAGATATTTATTGCTATCATTTTATTTAAATTTTGGTTATAAATTAGTAGAATGATAAAATTTAGTGGTTAAAAGTTATAAAATTTAAATATATATTGATATTTAAAATTTTATTTTATTAATAAAATTAAATTTAATAATATTTTTTTAAATAAATTTTAAATGCAGAAATTAAATTTAGCATTTTAAAACACTTTTAAAATTTGAGATTAAAACAATTTAAAATTTTAATTCTTAAATATCTCAATCAAATTGAGAATTTGAATAAAATTGAATAAAAAAAAATACCTTTAAAAAATCATTTTATTTATTAATTAAACTATAACAATAAAAATTACAATTTATTTATATTATTAAATTTACTAAAATCACAAAACTATATATATATGGTTATAAATAATAGTTATTGGATGAAGCTCCCAATTTAAAACTATGTAAAAATGGACAATATCTTTAAACTTTGGGCACTATATTCACCGTTTAAACTACCATCTCAATCATATTTGTTCATTTTTTTATAAACTAAAATAATATGTTTTATTAATAAATATAAAAAAATAAATAAATAATAATTAAATTATTTAAAATAATATTTTTAGTTTATGTTTAATAACTATATAAATTTGTTTAGAGAATTTTCGGCGAAATCGCATAAATAATCTTTTGTCGACGTGTTTCGAACCAACCAGTGTGGTTCATCGTACAAGTTGAAGAACCGATCCAGCTTAGCTAGTTAAATAGTGTGGGCAGAGACTCCAACGGCTAGATTAATAACGGCTAATTTTGACCTTATGACCCCAGCGAAATAATAATTATTTTTGCTATATTTTTAATTATTATTACTCCTATAAATTAGATAAATTAGGTAAAACTATATAAGAAAAGGACTCCTACAGGTTAGTAATTCATACTTATACTTAGTAATTTATACTTAGTTATTATAATTGGAATAATAATAATTAAAAATAAAATAAATTATTAAATTATTTGTTTTCATGATTTAAATTGATTATTACCCAAAAACCAACCATTATGATGAAAGCTGATATACAATAATATTTTTATTATGATAACCCATATGGGAAGTTATATGATATATCTTTATATATTATTATAGACAATATATTAGTATATTATATATAATTATATATATATATAAAATATATATTGATACTAACATGTAGTTGTCTTTTCTTATATAGGTTTACCAAATTTATCTAATTTCAAAATAATAATAATTAAAAAATATAGCAAAAATAATTATTATTTGGCTGGGGTCATAAGGTCAAAATTAGCCGTTATTAATCTAGCCAGTGGAGTCTCTGCCCACATTATTAACTAGCTAACCTGTATAGGTTCTTCAACTTGTCCTGACGATGAACCACACTGGTTGGTTGGAAACATGTCGACAAAAGATTATTTATGTGATTTCGGCGAAAATTCTCTAAACAATGTTATGGATCACAGAAGTCTAAATTCCTTAACTATATAAATTATAATATATTAGATTTCAGTGTCAAAATCTTTGTTGCTATACTGATTTTCTTAGTTTTTTGAGCACGAGCTTCTCTCTAAGCTTTTTGAGCATAATAATAAAATTTTAAATCAAACTAAATAATTTATTTCTTTAGATACCAACTTTGTCCAGTATCATAATATATTAATATTTTTATTAATAAATATTAATAGGTAAAATTAAAAATATTTCATATATCAAAATGAAATTTTTTATTTTTTTTTATACTAAGTTAGTATTAAAAATATGAGATTTGTAAGTAAGAATGAATTCTCTCGTATATAAATTTTGTGGCTATATATATGAAATTTTTATTTATTAAATTTAAATTTACATAATTTTACATTTAATAATATTTTGAATTAAATATAAATTTATGTTTCTTTATATGATTATCAATTATCATAATTTCTCTTATTTAAATAAAAATTAGTTTTCACGGCGGTTTGATTTTTTTAGTTTTCACGAGAACTGTTTTATTTAAAAAAATAGATATGGATGTTTTCATAAAAAGAGAGTATAGAAAAAATAATAATCAGGTAATGATAAAATGCGAAGATTATTTAAGATATTTGCACTTAGAGTGGAAAATTTTATAGCAAGCTTATTTAATTTGAAAGAATTACAAGATGATATTAAAACGAGTAATGTTTTTGTGGGAAATCTGAAAATGCAAAGATGAAAACTAGTTCAACTTTTTAAGAAATTTTTGTCCAAATATTTTTTTATTATATTCTAATGTGATCAATTTAATTTTCTTAATGTTATGAGAAGAAAGCAATGCAAATTGTAGTAAAGATATAATCTAAAGATTTCATGGCCTGGTTGTTTGAATAGTTATATGATATTTTTCTCTCCCTCAAACTTAACCTTCTATGAATGACTGCCAACAATTTTAAAATCAGTAAATCAATGTATTATGTTTGAAACTTTCTTTATGTTTTAAAAATTAACCAACATCAAATTGATTCGGCATGGTTATATGTCTTTATTATTTTCCACTCTAATTTAACTATATTTAAACTAAATAAGAATAACTACTTTGTAACCATTGTTAAAATGTAGAAATTAGTTCATATTTTTCAAAGTTCAATTATTAAATTACCCAACACTTAACACCAAAAATACCAAAAATGCTACCTCATATCTTCCTATCCAATTGTCAAACGAACATGATACATCACAAATGATTTAGCATAGCCTTTATCAATGTTTTAGGGTTCACATTATATGTTTGTTGCTAGAAAGCTAGAAAACATAGGAGTGGTCTATAATGGGACTTTTTGGAGATTCCGGTGACGGAATCCGGCGGAGGAAATGAGGTTAAATCTTGATTTTTAAGCAGTTAAAATGGTTTTTTAACTGCATATTTGGATTCAGCGCCCTGAAAAACCCCTGGGAGCCATGGGTTGTGCAGAAACTAGCTATCAAACTTGGGATTCCAATGAATTACGGCCGGATTTTGACCGGAAAAATCCGCCAGAAAGACTTTCAAAAAGTCGCTTTATACACTACTGCGATAACATATTAAGGAGCAAAGTACAAGGTATAAATTAACTTGTTAAAATGAATGTCCAGTGATACGGATGTAATAAAAACATCGTACTTTCTCTGAGCAGACAAAACATCAACTGAGATTGAATAAAAGTGAAAAGACGTGAAACCTGCATTGTGACGCAAGGTACAAGTCTGTGCAAACCTAATCCTCGCTTTTGGCAAAACATCCAAGGTACAAGTCTGTAAACAGACAATGAATATATTGTTGTCCAGCATTTTAAGGCATACGTACTCTTTTCACGTGAACGAAGTGGAAATGACGATGGAGTTAAGTTAAAGTTTGGTCCACAATACGTACAGTTTGATCGTCATTAATGATGTCCAGTAATGACTAGCACCTGCCACAGACGAGTACAAAAACTGTACCGAGAAGTTAGTAAACCAGGTCCGCATTTTCCACTGATCGAGGCTTGATGCTTTTTTCGTCTTTGTTGTTTTGCCAAAGAGAGACGAGGAGGTTCGTTTTTATTCATCTCAGAGAGGCGCTGCAGGGAATATTTCTATAATTACATTTTTTTGGCTTTCTGTTATCGTATGGTTATAATTGGAAGCCATTATTGTATTCCAATTTTGGCGCCTCTGGTCTTCTAGTTGTTCGGATCCTTCCAACCCGAGAGTCCGTTGTAAGGGGAAACCGCCATGGAGTTATAACAATTACCTACTTCATAGGGTGTTTTTATCGCCACGGAGTGGCCGTTATTTTGGATTTTGGAACTAGTGATTTTTTTCCCGAGAAAAGGTTTTGTGACCGAGCGTCACAGCAGTTAACTTCAAAATGCCGTCAATTTTTACTCCCTAAATGAGAGTTAATTACACATATTAAACACTATATTTATTAGTGCACTTACAAAGCTTTCAAACCGCATTTATTAGTGCATCACCACTATGTTTATTGGTGGGCGAGTCCTATTTGTGCATGGATGACACAACTTTGGAAATGTTCATAAATACTTTAGAAAACTGCAAAGCCAAATCATAATCTCTTCTATAAATTTTTCATTACCATTCTTGAATTCTTACAAACACTAGTCAAACCCTTGTTCTAATCTTGCAATCATAGGCATCCATTAGAAGCGAAACCCTAAGTACTGCAAATACTAATCTCTTAATCTACTAACATTTGAAAGAAAACTATTAACAATTGGAAAGAAAAACCTAATCACTGATAATTGAAAGGCAAACCCTTAACTATTGAAAATTTGAGAGAAAACCCTAATTATCAAAATGAAAACCTTGCTACTAATTAATTGGAAACTTGAGCATCGACTCAACAAATGTAAAGGGTGTCTTTGAAGGGAAAAATAGTTGAGCTCCTAGCTAATACACACACTATAAAATATTTCCACACTCAATGCATAACTCTAAAGCAAAAGAAACAACTAAGTCTATTGTGATCCTCCGCTAGGTCCTATTGCAATCTATTTTTATGTCAAACAAAAGAAAGATTCCAAATTTATTCCAAACACACACCGGTCCATTATAAAATATGTGCAAACTATTCAAAACACCATATGCATGAATAACAAGGTCCCTACTTAGTTTTGACACATAAAACCTGTAAAACTTCATAAAAAGTTGCGAGCAAATATACTCACGCTATTCTTCAAATTGGTATACAAGTTTCAAATATTTCTAAGAAAAAACAATCAAATATGAATTTTAAAAGATAACGTGTTGCTCATAAAGAGGACATAGGAAAGAAGTAATTTTATAATCTATAAGAGCATAAATCATCACTTTGTTCACAATGAAAAATATGCAATATTATAAATAATTGAATCCCTCTTATAAACAATTCCTTTGACACATGTCAGACAACACATCACTTATACCACCACTGTGAAACCTCAAAACAAAAATACCTATATGTTATGTTTGAACTCAATCAATAACTCCAAGTCACATTACAACTTGTTTTACCATTCAAATAGTGGATTTAGATGGATCTAATATGACTTGTGTTAGATGGAATGTCCCAAGATCGAAACCATAATTGGAATCCTCAAGAGATTAATTTTTTTCAAAAAGGAGGCAACACATTATACATTTAAAACATCCTTGTCATTGACTGTCATAAACCAAGAAACATGTACATAAACTATATGTTAGTGCACAAAAATAGATAAATTAAAGAGAAATCCATGTATCAACTCAACCAATAATAATGACTCCAATCCAAATCGCATCATCATTCAACAATCAGTTTTAAGTTATAATAGATTTTTGATAACCCAAATCTTAACAAACATGTTGCGCTTATACAAAGAGAACTTTAAATCTCAATCAAGATATTGTTCGTTGTTATGACATAAAACCCCAAATCTCGTTAGATCCAACATGCCTTATATTCTCATTCAATGGAGCAATCCAAATTGGGACTAAAGATCGAAAACCTAAGCGATCGATCGTAAGAAAACAAAATATGTTGGTTTGATCATTACATATAAACAATGTTTGGTGTAGCTTATAGATATCATCACATGAAAATATAATACAAAAGTGAATTATATGTGCAATTTTTGCCATGGAAATGCATCATGCTTGTAATCTCAACACTCCTAGATGTGTAAATGTAAAGAAAACATAGAATAAAGACTTATCTACCGAGGAGTTAGAGTGTGTAGTTTTCACACAAGAAACCTCTAGATCTGAGATCAAACACACAAGTTAGCACAACAAATGGATAAATATCAAGAATCAATAAACAAATCTGAAACCTAGCTAAATGAATGCAAAAGATGGAGGACAACGAGTTGGATTGATGAGCCTAGCCAACCAACTTGTGCCTCCTATAGAAAATTTCAATAATAAAGAATCTTTAATTCCTCAAATGAACAAAAAAATGTAGGATGGAACCTAGCATAAAACTTTGTATTATATCTTCTTAGTCTCTACATCATGTCAATTTCTTAGGTCCAGTTGACTAAAGATACATATATAATAATACCACCTGCATTAGGCACAAACCATAGCTTGGATTTTATAATTTTTACAATACATCATTGGGCTTCAAACTAGCCAATTGAATGCAAAACAAAATAGGTAAGAATAATAATAGCTTGTGCTTGAAGGAAAGTATGGTGCAACCAAAAAGTAAACAAGGAAATCACAAATCTACTACAAGAAGAACTATAGAGTAGTTCCTTCTTCCTCAGTCTGGAGCTAGCTATAATCATTATGCTCACACTTTGACCTTGATCTAACTCCATAAATATCTCTAACATGTGTACACAATATTGATTAACCACTAGCCCTCGTGGCATACTTCAATGACCAAAGCAGTCCACACATCCATTTCCTCGATGCATGATCTATATACATAGTACGAAAACTGCACAACCTTTGTTACTAACTTACAAACAATCATAAATATTGGAAAATACATACAAGCGGAGGTATTTTTAGATGAAACGCAAATTGAGCACAAATCTTCACTATTGCATCAAAAAGAATGTGGAAGTGTGAGGTAAAGGTTCCAAATTGGTAAAACAAGGGAACAAAATAGGGTATCATAGGGGAAAAAAGATGTATTAAATACGAAAGTTCTAGGGCTTGACAAATAGATGGCCAATTCAACACTGTTTGAAAAACTTTTCAGTGCCCTCCATCAAATTACATGTTGTGGTGATTTACAAATACGAGAGGTGTTGTCGCTTTTAACAACACCTGCAACACGGGTGCTTCACGGGACATAAAAACTTCCTATAGACAACCTATGGGTTTATTTTAGACAAGTGCCTAGGTCATCTTAAAGAGAGGAGTGCATGGAAGATTTTCAACGCGGGCTTTCGGTTGCACTCCAATTGTCATGTAGTTAAAAGATAATAAAGGGGGCTTGCTTCAATAGGCCTTCATTAATGTAGACTCAAGCCAATACATATATCCAAATGTAGTGGTTAAATCGAGGTGACCTCATGGTTCTTCTTATTAGCCCTTTGCACTAAAAAACATTACAAATTATGCGAGCTTCGATACTCCTTGGCCCCTTCTGATTACATCAACTCTTAACTAGTGTTACAAAATAGACTCTTCTAGAGTATTTTACATCACAAACACATGGCTATCCCCTTTTCCATGAATAATGGGATCTAACGCAACATCCTCCCAAACTATAGGAGTGAAAATAAGAAGGTTAACTTTTGAGTGGCAAAATGTTTGCATACGAACTCTGAATAACACGATTCATGTGTCGTTGGAAAGGTATTTGTGTGTTGAGTAGCATGAAATGGTGCGGTGCTAAAGTGGTAAATTTTTACCCCCCCCCCCAAAAAAAATGTCCTTTGATGCCTCAAAATGTTTTGAGAACGTTTTATACCCCGTTTCACCAAACTGGGTCCCATTGGTAAAAATGGTCTGATGAGCTGATCTCTCCACTTTTTCCACCTCAAATGCATCGATATGGATGAAAAACAATATAATTATCCAATTCGGATCACACCTCCCATTTTTGGAGGATTTTGGTCCCCAATTTGCTTTACTAATTGAGGTAAGGAAATTTGTCTTTCCACCTTCTCTCTAGTGTACCATTTAACTTTGCCTTGAAGTTGTCCCTTCAACACATTCTTACAAAGGTTATGTTGCCCATTTCTTGTAGTTCTGGACCTCTTTTGAAAAATTGTATCTTCTGTAAAATTTGCGTGAGGGTCTAGTGCCAAATCCTCCATGGAAGGTTGGACATGTTCCTCTTCCTGATCTAGCATAGAAGGCTTGTAGAGTTTCAAATTATCTACATTCACAACTAATTAAATGCACAAATATGGTAGTAAAATCAGTCGATAGGAATTATCACCCACCTTTTCGAGTATATCAAAGAGACATACCCTAGAACCTTGATTTTCTTGTCAAACCCCTCCAGCCTCTCCTTGTTCAAATGTATCCATACTCTATCTCCCACCTTGAATTATTTCTCTATTTTGTGTTGATCATCCCTAACCTTATACTTATCCTTCGACTTCTACAGTATTTCATGTACCTTTAGATGGATATATCTCACTTTCTCTATAAGATTTTCTACCCTCAAACCATCTCCTCTAAGATCTTCCCTCACTCCTTCTTGCTCCCATATGAAATATCCAAAGGTGAAGGTGAAAAATATCCAAAACAAGTCTCAAGCGGGGACTTTCCTCTAGAACTGTGGACTGCTCTATTATAAGAATGTTGTATATATACCATAATTTCATTCCAAGTCTTCGGATGCTTCTAGTTGTATGCCCTCAGAAGTTGTACCAAAGTCATGTTGACTACTTATGTCTGCCCATCTGTCTATGGATGGAATGTTGTAGACCTCTTCAACGTTTTGTCTATCTTCTTCCACAATATAGTCCAAATTACACTGAGAAATCTTATGTCCCTGTTTGAAATGATGCTCCTTGGTATCCCAAAGTGCACCCAAACTTGTCCAAAGAACAAGTTTGTTTCTTCTTGTCAGTTGATGGACTTTTTACAGGGCATCAAAATACACATCTCTCTGAACATGTCAATACCATGAACATGTAGTCATGTCCCTGCCTGGTTGCCTATAAACCTCCCACAAATTCCATTGAAATTCTTTCCCAAGGATGAGTAGGTACGGGGTAAGGGATGATACAAACCCTGTTTCTTGTTGCTAGGCTTGTTGGTATAGTAAAGCATGCACCATTTTATGAACCTAGCTACATACTCTTATATCCTAGGCCAATACACATACCTTTTCTAGTTAGCCATGGTCTTCCCTACACCAATGTTCCCTGAATCATTGGAGGTGTGAGCCTCTCTAGTCAGCTATAAACATTCACCTTTAGGAAAATGTAGCTTATCCAACCTATAGAGTAACCCATCTTAGAGATGGTATTTAATGGTGTTGTCACCATCATGCACATGAATCTCACTCTGCAATTACTGATACACCTAATTGAATTCCTCATCTTCTTAATATGCCTCTTTGTATGTTGTTGAGAAATCTAGGGAATCAAGTATTAGGTGATTTCTCTTCAATTAGTAACTGCTCGTGGGTTCTTTTTACAAATATATATTAGAATAATATTTTCTTAAATTATTAGTGTTCTTCATCATTAAACAACAACAAATGCATGAACATAAATATACAAGAGACACATATTGTAGGCTATGACTCAAGACCAAAACCTCTCACTCTTGAATGGAAAACCCGCAAAAAATCTTCTTATAGAGATTCAAATTGACGAATACCAAGACCAAGGCCCTTTACCTATTTTCCACGCCAAGACTAAGACACTAGTTCTATTTACTATCAATATTATTCTCTTTTCTTCCTCTTTTCTTCCCTTCTGCTTCGACCTCCTTAACACTAAGCTATAATCATCATCGAGACTGAGATCTCTTTACTCACCATGACCTTTTCTCTATGGTAGTATAAAGACTTCCTCACTCTGTAATACTGCAATATAATGGCACCTAAGTTGTGAAGCATCAAACCCTTCTCACTGTGGTAGCATTAAAGTGTAATGATACCGAATTATGATACCTTGAAACTCTTCTTGTTGTGGTAGCTCTAAATTGTGGTAACACCGAAGTTGTCATTATAATTGTTATCTGAATCTCAAAGGTATACCCGAACTCCTTGACCATGAGATAACATCAAACTTACCTCTACAATATTATATCTTTGTCCAAGCTCCTTTAGTGAAATTGCCTCTACAATATTGTAGCTTATCTGAGCTTCTTCACTAAACTGATATTCAAACTTGTCTCATGTGGAAATGCAAAGACCCTTCACACACATATATAGTGGCTTTTCTATATAGATAAGTCGACATGTTTATATGAATATGCGTGTCTCCATAAGGTGAATCCCACATGAGTTATTCACTTTATCTAGAGGTCGAATTGAAGAGGAGAACTTGTGCTTGTCTTTGGAGGGCTACGCGACCATTCTATTGACTCATATACATTTGTAACAGGACCAAGAATGGTTCTTCATACATGAAATTGACTCTTATGACAAATCCTAAAGGATCTTAATGGGATCCATCTAAAAAGAAAACCTCTTTCTCATGAAACCCATGAGCCAAGCATACAATCATTTTATTTTTCTTCTTTACATAAACTACACAAAAAACATAATTACACGTCATTATGAAGACCAAACCTAGTTACACTTTTGAACACTTCCTCTTAACTATGGAGGTATTCATAATGGTACTTGGCCATTCTCAATGAAGAATTTCTCATAAGAAGAATCATATTGGTATCCCATATTTATAACATCATATCAACCAACACTGTCACATATAAAAGCCTTGACTAATAGCTCTATCTCTCCAGGATCTGCTTCACCTCTTATAACACCATACCATTATCCTATAAATACCACAAGATGGAGTTCCTGTGAAACACTCGCTTCCTATCTAGATTGCCAAACCTCAGATACAGGCCCAACTACTATATATGTGTATATCTTTAAAGAGGTCAAGCTAGTATATATGCACATATTTTTCCCATAAGACATAAACATGTACAACTCAACCTTAATATAGAAACAAATCCAATAAAGATGCATAAGCTCCATATACGCACAACTTCTGTGTATACAAATAAGAAAAGTTCTCCACTCTAAATAAGGTATAACATCTACAAAAGATACACAGAAAAAACCAAAAAATTGAAGAGATCCAAAAAAATGGCGAATATACGGAAAATAGGCGCATATACAGAACATCTGCAGAACACAACCATGCATATATCTCCATGTCAGTCATAAATAAATCAATTCAACAAAAAGGAATCCATAAGAAGTGCCTCCCTCATGTAACAATAAAAAAAGATCATACACTTATACAAAGGTATTGAACATAATAAGACATCAGATATAGTGAAAAAATATGAATAACATGAAATCAAAATACCTATATTGGGTATAATAGAATCTTGTGTTAACTCAACTACATGGTCACAATCTCTTAGATATAGAGAAGATAACTACAATTGTCAACCATTCTTTTTGCACTTCCATGAAATCATACAAACCTTTCAAATTCTAGTCAACCTATCACTGATTGGAATGCGACCACTGCCTCTTTCATTTACTAGACTCAAGAAACTATCTTTTCTCTTCCTAGGAACTTCCATCGAGTTATAGTACTGAAAAACCTCATTTCCATTCAGGACATGATTGATTACAACATTCACATCAGTGGCACAGACATTCACAGGAGGAGATACCAATTCCTGTCACCAACAATCTTTATTACTTCAAAATATGCTAGCGCGCTTGCTCCCTACAATCGCCCCACGGGTATAATTTTCTGCTGGTTCACCATTCTCAGCTGAATCAGAGACCATTACAGTGCAGGTCTTCTCATTCGCTCCCATGTCTGTTGCGGTAGAACATTCGCATCCGATCCCAAATCCTGAATGGCTTGATCCATCTGTATATGGAATTTGTACACATCTTCGTTTATGCTTCTGCATCGTATATGCGCAAATTCCATATACATAAATTGCGCATATACGGAAACTGTGCATATACGGAAGACGTGCGCATATACGGAAACTGGGCATATACGGAAGACATGCGCATATACGGAAACTGGGCATATACGAAAGATATGCGCATGTCTTCCGTATATCCCTAACTTTCCTGTATGTGCATATCTTCCGTATATGCACATCGTTCATGTATCTGCATCGCAGATGCGCAAATTCCATATACAGAAATTGCGCATATACGGAAACTGTGCATATACGGAAGACACGCGCATATCTTCCGTATATACCCAGTTTCCGTATATGCGCACATCTTCTTATATGCCCAGTTTCCGTATATGCACACATCTTCCATATATGCACAGTTTCCGTATATGCGCAATTTATGTATATGGAATTTGCGCAAATACAGAAACTGGGAATATACGGAAGATGTGCGCGTCTTCCCTATATGCACAATTTCAAGATATGGAATTTGTACACATCTTCGTTTAGCTTCTGCATCGTATATGCGCAAATTCCATATACAGAAATTGCGCATATACGAAAACTGTGCATATACGGAAGATGTGCGCATATACGGAAACTAGGCATATACGGAAGATATGTGCATATACGGAAACTGGGCATATACGGAAGATATGCACAAATCTTCTGTATATGCCCA